>CAODLS012456824.1:0-14501 GCA_948243855.1 Flueggea neowawraea | reverse complement strand
AACGTTTTAATTTGACTAATAAGCCGGTTATTAATAATAATTGGGTAGATGTTTTTGTTCTCCGAGACTTGTGTGAGATGGACCGGCTTCTATAGATGGTTCGCCTCGTACGCCGGTCACAGCCCGATTTTGGGTTGTGACATTGCTGGTGGAGTATAGCTATATGGAAAGAAGCTACATGTTGTTTTTCAGTTATTTGAATCTAAACCTTTAAACAGGTTCTGATATTCGGATTAGACAAAAACATGACATAGTTAGGGAAGAAGGTAAGCATTATGGTGCTAGCATTTAATATGGTAATAATAGTACCAATAACTGCATATTGGTACTCTAGAACTCTAGTGTCAAGGAGTGCTAATCTTGCAGTAACCTGTCAACTTTTTCTACCATTATAGGTAAGCATCGACATGACTGCTCCCCAATGGAAATGAGTGTAGCCTTGTTTGAGAGATTCTTTGATAAGGCTTTGTGGAACTTCAATGGTTACATAATGCTATGCTTCGGTGGATTTTAACAAACATTGGTTCAGGTTAAAGGCCTGGACATATTCATTAGGGATTGGTCTTCTCCGATGAAGGAGCTGATGTATAGTAGTAGCACCTCTAGATTTATGATAAACTACATGTGAGTTCATTAGATATTGATAAGTGATTGAAATTTAGGTATCTTTAGGGACATAAGAATATTTTTCAAGGTAGTCTAATTTATTTGTTTCTTGGATTTTAAATGAAAGAGAAGAGGTAAACTAGATAATTTCAGAGGCAGGATTGATGTTTGGAGCAAAGCTTGAGGGTAAATCATAGCGATTTACGAACTTAGCTGTTAATCTAAAAAATATTAGATAAGTAAGCTGTAATTTCCCTAAAACATTAAACAAGCCACGGCCTTCCATGAAACGGGCTTTAGTCAGGTCCAATGTCCAAAACATTTTGTCGAAGAGCACTTTTCTCATCCGCTCAGAAACCACTACCACACTATTTACATCATTTATTACACATACAAAAGAACAAACGAAAAATTTCCGTCCACCAAAACAGGGGAAATAACTCTCGAAACCCCCAACAAAACCCTAGCTTCACCAATACCGAATCAATCACTGCACCTAATCGGGACTAAAAATTCGTTAATTCATTATGGACTTCGACGAGATCGAGTATCTTGAGAAGACAGTGGAAGAAGCCGAGAATGGAGAAGGTTCCTCCGCCAAGAAGAAGAAGAAAGAAGGAATCGACGGCAAGAGCGAGAGGAGTTACAGGAAGCGAGATGTGGACGATAGCGATGACGTTTTGGATAAGGATGATGACCGTAAAAGCAAGAGGTCGAGAGGAGACGACGAGAATGGCTCTAGCCGGGACAGGCACCGGAGAGACCGCGACCTAGACAGAGATTTGGAGAGAGACAGAGATAGAGACAGGGAGAGGAGTAGCAAGGAGAGGGATAGGGATCGAGAGAGGAGTCATAGAGACAAGGACAGGGAAAGAGAGAGGGAGAGGAGAGACCGGGAAAGGGAGAAGGAAATGGAGAAGGAAAAAGAGAGGAGGGAAAGGAGGGAGAGGGAAGAGGTGAGGGACCGTAGAGAGAGGAGTTCGAGTAAGTCGAGGAGGTACGACAGTGATAGGGAGAAAGACATTGATGTTAGGGATAGCAGGTATATTCTTTGTTGTGCTTCGGCTGGTTTGGAATTCAGTTCTTTGAATTGTTGTTAATTTTGTGAGTATTATTTTGTTTTTACAGGAGGTTTAGAGAAAAGAAGGAAGCTGCTGAGCCTGAAGCTGACCCTGAGCGTGATCAGAAAACTGTTTTTGCTTACCAGGTGGTCATTTGATGCCATTTTGGATTCTCATCTTTAAATAATTGAATTAGGTGTTTTTCTTTCCTGCTATACTTATGAATCTGGCGATAACAGATGCCATTGAAGGCGAGTGAGAGAGATATTTATGAATTCTTCTCTAAGGCAGGCAAGGTTAGTCTAATTTCTCTCGTTGTGTATGTATAAAGTGAGAATTGTTTGACTAGGCTTGAGTATCGCAGATGTTATTGCTTCATTTTTTGTCTTAAGAAAATGTTCATCGCTTGTGTGCTCATCTTCTGCATGAGAAACTGGTTTAAGTATTAACACTTCATGGAGATGCTATCCCTTTTAATGCACAATGTGGTTGCTTAAGTGCTGCTTAAAAGTGACAATTATTTGATGTACATGTGTCTCAACGTTGTAAGTAGATGGCGTGAATTGTAATGTGAACCTGTTAATAATGTGGAATTTATTAACAAAAATGTGTTCTCATGGGGTCTGAGTACTAGAATATTTATCTAATTTGTGAATTGCTTCCTTATCCAGTTGGGTTTATATTGTTATTTCTGTAATTTTCAGGTGAGGGATGTTCGACTAATAATGGATAGGAATTCAAGAAGATCAAAGGGAGTTGGGTACGTTTCTTTCTGCTCATTCTTATTAATTATGCTTACATGCGTGTATTCTCAAATAATAATTGTTAACATATTGCTTTCAAGAATCAAGTTTAACTGTATTCTTAAATTCACTAGCAATGCGATAATGATGAGGGATGATGGGAATACCTTGCACTCATGTTTAATCAATTCATGCTGCATATTCAAGGTAGATGACATGAACCTAAGTTTGTTTGTTTCTTCCTTTTGCTTTTTCTTTGTTGACTCTTTCGTTAGACGAGGGGAATGATCCATTAGATAATAATTTGTGGCTGAACCATTCTGGTGTAGAGTTTATTTGATTCATAAAAGGATGAATATTTTGATGTTTCAGGACTAAATGTAGCTGGGATTTTTCTTGAAATTATTATTGGGCGCCTGTTGCATGTGTGTATTTTGCTCAATCAACTTGACCTCCTTAACTTTCTAACCTTTGCTTTTTCTTTGTTGACTCTTTCCTTAAGACAAGGGGAATGATTCATTAGATGATAATTTGTGGCTGAACCATTCTGGTGTAGAGTTTATTTGATTTCATAAAAGGATTAAAATTTTGATGTTTCATGACTAAATGTAGCTGGGATTTTTCTTGAATTTATTATGGGGAACCTGTTGTGTGCGTGTATTTTGTTCAATCAACTTGACCTCCTTAACTTTTGAAAAGTCATTATACTTAAAAGACGTCAGTGATATTCGGACTTTTAAGTTACGTTTCTTTTTTTTAGGATCTTGTACAGAGAGAGGCAACATTCTTAAAGGGGAGGAAAAGTTTTAACCTTTCCTTTTCAAGTCCTCTTGGTTCCTTTTCTGCTTTGCGTAGTGTACTTTTGTTCTGGTTGTCATTTTCTTCTTTAATATCTATCGTAGTGTTGAGCTAATTTATTATATTATATGGGGATCAGATTCACCAAAAGAAACTCAGCCTTGAGCTCTCTGCACCCAGTTCTTGTTTCTCTACATCTCTTTGATCTAGTATTTGTAAGTTTTAGTTGCACTTTATTTTTTCTATTGTGTTCTGGAAATTTAATCGTAATTGGATGGTGTAACTGCAGGTATATTGAATTTTATGATGCAATGTCTGTGCCAATGGCCATAGCACTTTCAGGGCAACTACTTTTTGGTCAACCTGTAATGGTGAAGCCTTCAGAGGCTGAAAAGAATCTTGTTCAATCTAATGCATCTTCTACTGCGGGCAGCACTGCTGGACCATATGAACCAGTTGATAGAAAACTATATGTTGGGAATTTACACTTCAACATGACAGAGATGCAGCTTCGACAGGTAGTTAAACTGGGAGGTTTATTTGGGTGTATATTTGGTAGGTTTCAAGCTCGTAGTTAACATTACCTTGCTTTTTTTTTTTGGAATTTTTACATTAATCAAGATCTCAGATCTACCCCATGCAAGAGTTTTCAGCATCGGTAGAACTTTCAAGACAGTAGAATTTTGCTTTTATCTTTAGAATTATTCCAAATTCATGTGTTGCCGTTGTACTTATGTTGCGAATGGAATTAAAATGAATCTTTCAACATTAAACTCTGAAGTAGTATCTGTAGCTATTATATTCTGTAATGCAAATAGAAATCTTCTGTTAGCTTGCAACTCTTGTTTTTGTTTTTCCTTGCACAGTTTACGGCTATTGATTTCTGTTATTTTTCCATCATAGTATGACTGTCAGTTTTGAGTTGTATTTTTTAGCACCTTCAAATACTTTTTTTTCATGATTTTTCTTAGATTTTTGAACCATTTGGTACCGTGGAGCTTGTGCAAATGCCTCTTGATTTGGAAACAGGACAGTGCAAAGGATTTGGGTTTGTTCAGGTTTGTGATAACTTAGTTAATTGTTAAAGATCTTTTAGAATTTAGCATGAAGGTGCATACTATTTATTTGGTTTATTCTTTTCTTAGTTTGCTCAAATTGAAAGTGCAAAGTTGGCCCAAAGTGCTTTAAATGGAAAGCTGGAGATTGCCGGTCGGACCATCAAGGTATCATATTGCTGATGATCTTGTTTGAGATATTGCATTTCTTTTATTATGTGATAGTCATTTTTGGTTGTTACTGAAAGTCTCCCAGATAAACAATTCTTTGATGTGTTGTTTGCCTTTGTTGTGTATAGGTCTCTTCTGTGACAGAACACGGAGGACAACAGGACACTGGAGCAAAATCTGCGGACTTTGACGATGATGATGGTGGTGGTTTGGTAAGTCAAGATTTGCTTTTCTTGGTTACATGGCTTGATCCTGCATCTTTTCTATGTGACATTTATTGGTTCTGATGATGTAATGATTCCATGTGGACCTTTTTGAGAGTTGTTTAAGGAGGCATCATTATTCTTGTTGGTCTTCGTTGCGTGTTTTGTTTTTGCGAAGTATGTTGCAGTTTCTTGGAGCATATAATTAGTCTGACCTTCTCTTGAATTAGTATAACTGCTTCCTCTTGCACGATGAATCAAACTTTTAGTAACTATTGAATTGATGGTTGTTGAGGCAGACTGTAGCGTTCAGTGAAAGCAAAGTTTGTTTTTTTCCAATATTGGTGTAGCAAGACGAATTTTGCAGTTTCTTTGTATCCTTGCGTTCTTCTCTGAATCATACTAATGGTGCATAGTTTATTGCCCTTCATTTGTTAAATTTAATGAAGAACTTGTCTCATAAGGAGGTGTATTGTTGTTTGAATTTCTGTTTTGCTGGATATTTGTGGATGAATATAATTATCTTAAAATGTTAAATGAGTTGAGATTAAATTGAAACTATTTCTATCTTGTGTAGTTATCATCATATGTTTGTTGTTTTCTCGGATTCTTCGGCTTTATTAATTTTGACGTGGTGGATGAAATAAAGCTTGTTGGATACAGTTTGATGCATTGTCTTTTCTTTGCAGTCCTTGAATGCCCAATCAAGAGCAATGCTCATGGCGAAGTTGGACCGCACTGGTGTTGCTACAAGGTTTGTTGACTGTACCTGTTATATTTGTCCTGGAAGGATTTGTTGACTTTACTTCTGTCTGTTTCTTCTAGTATTGCTGCTGGCACTCTGGGTGTCCCTGTAGTTAATGGTTCAGCTCCAACCCAACCCATTGCTTTGCCTATTAATGGGCAAGCTGCAATCGGGTCCACTGTGCTTCTAACACAAGTTTTACCTTCAGCAGCCTACGAACCCATTGGAACGCCTAGCGAGTGTTTGCTGTTGAAAAATATGTTTGATCCATCTACGGAGGTCTGATTTTCATTGTCTGATGCTGCTTCTGAAGCGTTTGATTTTTTTTTTTGGATTCAGCATATGAATTTTTTTTTATTTTTGAGTAAATGCTGCAGACTGAACCAGATTTTGACTTGGATATCAAAGATGATGTTGAAGAAGAATGTTCCAATTATGGTCGGGTGAAACATATTTTTGTAGACAAGTAAGTATCTTTATTGTTTTTCCGTGCCTGAATCCTTGATAGTTGTTTCTCCTGAGATGGCAAGTCTTTGGATTGTGCTATGTTCTATCTTTCAATTCATTTATGGGAAATTATTATTCCTTTCTAAGTGATTCTTACGCATTCTAGGAATAGTGCTGGTTTTGTGTATCTACGGTTTGATTCGGTGGATTCAGCAGCAAGGGCACAACGTGCAATGCATTTGAGATGGTTTGCTCGACGTACAATTTCTGCAATTTTTATGGTAATTCTTTTTCATCACACGTCCTGATTAGCAGTTTTTTGAGCAAAAGTCTATTGTCTGGGCTTGTGGGATAATCTAGGCCTAGATCCAGTGTGTGTGTTTCTGATTTTGACTGACAAGGCATTGGTTATGGTGCTTTTGAGTTAATGTGCTTTATGTGCTTATGAGGGTTCATATCTAATATTTTAAAATCTAACGGCTTAAATGCAGTTAACACATTAAAATAACAAACAGTAGAGCCCATATATTATAATGTCTCTTTCCTACCTCTATGACTCTTACTTGTTCTGATATGAACTTAATCCCATTTTCTCAAAAAGTTAAATTCATTATTTGCAGCAACCCCATGATTACGAAGCCAAATTCGGAAAGGTGGCTTGAGCGGGAGCCAGTCGGTCCAGAATTTTTGTTGAAAATTGTATTGGCAGGTAGTCTCTCTTGGAGTCAGGTTGGAGTTAAGGTGTCTTAGTTTTCTTCAATTTTAAATTTGTACACACTTAATTCATCTGCACCTTTTTTTTATCTCTCAGCTGTAGTAATGCTTTTCAGTCCTGTATTTTTGTCACAGTTTATAATACAATTGAGTCGAGTGGATCTCTCGCTTGTTACCCTCTTGCATAATGGAATGCCCGATTAAGGTTTGCTTGCAGCCTTTTTAATGTAGAGTAAGTGTTTATCGATTTGCATGAATCTAGATCGCTTAAATGTATTTTGCAGTTGATTATGCGGTAAAGCAGGCGACTTAGTTAAGTGTTAAAATAAAATATACTAGTCACATTTTGGATGAAAAAAGAATTCTTGATTTCTTTATGTATTAACCAAAAGTTCAAATCCATGTATTTGACTAAATAATGTTTTAATCCGATGGTTTATATGTTAATAAGTGACTTAACGTGCCAACCAAGTAGTAGTAAACATGGATACCACAGAGCGGTTCTGACTGGTTTTAATTTTAGTTCTAAACTGCTGCTATAATATCATTAGATTGGCCAAGAAGGTTCCATCTACCTCTTCTCCATACATCTCCAACCTTTGCAAGCTTTGGAATATCAACACCACCAATGTCTATGTCAGGAAACAAATTTAGAGCAGATCTGCCATCAGTTTATGAATCGAACCAGAAGAAAAACTCTTTATCCGAACCAAGGCTGTAACGAAACAATCTCTTAAAATCATCCTGTAGCTTAACAAATTTCTTCAGGACCAACTACAATCAGGGGGTTTAGTTGTTCCCCAGAAACTCAACTTTCTCAATCGTAACCTAGAAATCTAAATAGCCCTCAAAGAAGTTTTGACAGCAACCAGCTCCCATATGTGCTTACCCACCACAATAGCCTTATTCCAAAGGAAGAATTACAACTTTATAACCAAAAAAAATTGCCACTTTTTAAAAATGACAGACCAAGTTTTGAACTATTAAGAGTGACATTACTACATATAAAAAATGTTATTTTTTTTAAACCCGCGAGAAATTACCGTATTTTGTGAAAAATTAACTTTTTCGTAAGAGATTGAATTTTTTAATGGTTCACAATAGAGTACGTCATTCATATTTTCAAAAAAAAGTGCAACAGATTTTTTTATTTAATTATTTTGTTAAAAAATTCAACAAATTTAGCAATTTTTTTCTTCACGTGTGGTATTTTTTTTGGATTTACACAATACATATTTTAAAAAGTTCACAACGGTTTAAATGGTTCACATAATTTATATTTTTTAAGAAGTCTAAATGAAATATTTAAATATTTTTTTAGAAATTTTAATCTAATTTTACCCAAAAAATATTTTTTTGAGGAAATTACACCAGCGACCACTTTTTCTCTTTCACATTTCACATTTATTACATAAAAAAATCTAATTCTATAATACAACAAATTTATTTTTAATTTCCACATTAAAATAATATTAATATCCTTTTTTTAGTATCTTTCTCCTCACTTACCCTCTCTCTCATTCTTCTCTCTCTCTCTCTCTCTCTCTCCTCTGTAACCTTTTTTTCCTTCCTCTCTGCTCTTTGCTCCTCTGCCTTCCTCTCTGCCTCTTTGCTCCTCCACCTCCCTCTCTTTTCGCACCTCTTCGTTGATGGCTCGTTTCAAGTTTGACGTCTGAGATCTGCGTGATGAGGCTTTAGGCAGATTGGCCTCCACCGTTGTTCCCTCTCTCTCTTTGTCACTCCTCTCTAGTTTTCTTTTTTCAGTCTTGTTTTGATCTTTGTTTATGTGTTTTGTTGATGGTTTTCGGTTTTTACAGATAGGTCTCCACGTAGAAAGAAGACGATTGCGAAGGAGGAGATAACGGATGGTCACAATCGAAAGGCGAAGATTGCTGATGTGGAGATGGCGGGAGGTCGGAATCGGAAGGCGAGAAGGAGAAGGGAGATGAAAGAGACGACGATTGGTTATCGGGAATGAGATTCTAATGATATTTATCTTACTCACTTTTTATCACTTGATATTTATCTTCAACGGAAAAAACAACATCAAGATATGAATGAAGAAGATAAATTCAAAATTTTCATGGCTCGTGAGATACAGTATTATGGATTGAAGTCTGAGATTGCCAAAGATTTATCATCTTTTTGCTGCCATAATTGTTGTATTCTCCAGGTGTTAAGTTTATTATGTAAAAGTTCTAAGTATTGAACTTGAAACCAAAATGATTCAAAATATTGATTAACATGTACAAGTTTTTTTTTATTGTACTCGTTATTTACTCATTTGTGATATCTTTTAATTTGTAAAAATAATACCTAATTGAGATCAAATGAACAAGTTTCATTTAGTTTGCAATCAAAACAAGTTTATTTAGTTTATAAAAATAGTACATAAATTTGTTTAGTCTCGAATTGTTTTCGTGTTGTACTCGAATAATTAAAAAAAAATATTAAACTTTTGTTGGTGTTTATATTCATGTTGTACTCTACATGTACTCGCTTATACTAGTCAAAATAATTTCATTTTTGTTGTTATACTAGTTGTTTCTTTATGTACTCTTGTTGTTCTCCACATGTACTCTATTTGTACTCTGTCATTACTGGTCAATATAGCCTCCATTAGCACTATTTGTATTTGGGTTGTACTCCACATGTACTCGGTTACTTGTTTTTGGCCTCTATTTGTTCTCATTTTTGTTGTTTGTACTCGTGTTGTACTTTGATTTTACTCATTGTCAAAGATGTTATCTGTTTGTTCTCATTTAGTTGTTTTACCAGTCTCTACTCGAATTGTACTCGAATTGTAGCTCGTGGATGGATTCAACTGCCATTGTTTTTTTGATGGGATTGCAGCAACAAGAAATAGTTTGGTGTTTTGATTTTCACTTTTTTTAAAAAATATTATTATAATAGTTATTGCGTGGTGGTGGGCGCTTTGGACCATCATTAAAAAAGAGGAGTTTGTTTTTTGAATTGTGAAGAACGAGATTTTTGTTCTTGGTAGCAGAACAAGCAGTAAATGAAAAAAAAAATAGACTTTATTCCTTTGGGTTTGATCTAATATTTATGATTTATTCTCATTTTTTTGACTTTGTACTCCACAAGTACTCATTTTGTACTCTAATAACAAAAGCTTTTATTTTTGTACTCTATTTTGTTGGTATTTTGTTGTGTATTTTTGTTTTTTTGGTTATTTGTACTGATGCTGTACTCCACATGTATTCGGTTATACTAGTCAAAAGAGTTTCAGTTTTGTTGTTATACTAATTGTTCCTGTGTTGTTATCCATATTTACTTAGTTATAGTAGTCAAAAGAGCATTCATTAACACTATCTGTACTCTGGTTGTACTCCACATGTACTCGTTCTTTGGTGGTCAACAAAGTTTTCATAATGCTACTCTATACTCTGATTGTACTCTACATCTCCAATTGTACTCTATACTCGGATTGTACTCTTTCTCATTGGATTAAATTGTTTGGTCAAAGCATGGTCAACAGTTTGACCGCGTGGTCAACACATTGTCAAATTGTTGTATTTCTGAATATTTTATTTTTTTTCTATTTTTGGTATGTTTTTCAAATGTTGTTGTATTTATGAACTGATTTTTGTTTTGTTGCCTATTTTTGCACATCACACAATTTTTTTAGGGTTGATTTTGACGTTCACAATGGTTCACAAAATGATGTACATTATATTGTACATTATTGTGAACTATTGTGAACTAAAAAATACCAAATTCACGATATGCACAAATTTGGTTCACAATGGTTCATAAAATAATGTTTATTATATTGTACATTATTGTAAACTATTATGAACTATTTTGAACCATTGTTAAAAAAATGTTAAAATGAATATTTTAAACAAATGTTAATAAAAGCAATTGTGAACTGTTGTGTACCTTTGTGAATATTTTGTTGTGATTAAGCCATTTAATAAATATTTTGAAAAGTCGGCACCAAAGAACTATTTTTAAAAGCAACAAGTTCATGAACAATCCTATTACATGAAAAAAAAAGTCTAAATGAGTTTTTTTTAGAAATATATAACAATTTTTTTCTTAAAAATATATTATTTATTTTTTTATTCTGAAAATGGTTCAAAGTAGTTCATAGGCGTTTTGTGAACCAAGATGAACAAAAAAAAATTGAAAAATTGTAAATTATATTGAAATTATATTGAAATTAATACTGAAAATATTGAAAATTTTCAAGTTTAGGGGCTGATTAATAAAATCTCAACAACTACAAGGACTGATAGTGCAATGAAAAAAAAAAAGAAAAGAAACCTTAGGGTTTCTACACCGCGGTTGCCTCCCAACATCAGAAACCTTAACAAACCCTTACACCGCCGCCCAATCTTCCTTACCGTTCGCCTCCTCCTCCACTGCCGCAGCCGTCGCCGCAGGCAACAGAAACCTTAGGGTTTCCTCGTTCGTTCAAGTCACCGCCTCGACAGACGATGAGCGACAGACAGGGATGCAATTTAGATCTCTCTCCACAGCCTGATGCAAATAACCTTCTAACGAAGGAAGAGCAAAAGAAGCCGACAAAGGACGGTGAGCGATGCAACGAAGGAAGATAGTCGAGAGAGAGAGAGAGAGAGAGAGAGAGATAGAGGAAAAAGAGATGCATCAAGAGGACGAAGAGGAGAAAGAGAGGCAGCGAGATGACAAAGCTAAGAGAGATAATGGCGGAGCCGAAGCTAAGAGAGGAAGAGAGTGAGTGGACCAAAGAGAGGAGATAGAGAGAGAGAGTTGATATGTGGATATAGGGTTTGGGTAGAATAGAGAGAGAGTGTGTGAGAAAGGAAGCAAGAAAGAAAATTGAGGAGAGAGAAAATTGAAGAGAGAAAACGAGAAATTCAAATTTATATAAAAATTAACGTGACATTTTAAAAAAGGAAACATAAAATTTGACATTTATGTGGAATTGAAATATAAATTGTTATTTTTAAAAACGCCCAAAATATGATACCATGTGTAATTAGCACTATTCCAAATAGTTAAATCCTTCACTCTAAGTCAACCATCATGCTTACATTTGAATTCATGCCACCTTCTTTAACACTCCCCTTCTTTCCCTGCCCAAAGAAACCTTCTACACTTTCGATCCACCTCTTTTTTTTTTTTTTTAAATCCGTCCAATGCAATTATTTTCCAGTTCAAACACAACCAGTATAGGTTCAAGACAACACATAGCTTCCAACCATAGAGACAACAAAGTAAAGACTGCAAGAGACACTTTTAGTATCAAATATTTCTGTCAGAATTGATTACAATCGATCCACCTCTTTAATTACAGCTGATAGTAGAATAAAAATAGAGGACCAATACACTTGCATGCTTCTAAGCATCAAGTTAATTAATTGGAGCCTTCCAGCATATGAAAGATGCTTAGACGTCCGAAAATTGTTTCGGTCTGTCAGCTTCTCAATCAAGGCAGTGCAATGCTTATTCTTAAGTCCTGTGGAAATTAAAGGAATACCAAGATATTTCACAGGAAGTTTGCCCTCATTAAATTTCAGAACGTTCAAAACTTCTTGTTTCTTAGTCTCCAACTCCACTAAAAAAGATGGAGCTGTTGGCTTCATTCACCTACAAAATATATTTTTTCTATTTTCTGGTGTTTGCTATAACTTTGGAAAATAGTCAACGGAAAATAAGTTATAGTCAATAGGAAAATAAGGTCTCTTTAGATTTTTTTCCTTTGAAATCTTTTTTCCCAATTTAAAATCTGGAAAACATTTTTCCTATTGTTAAACTTACAACACACATTCAAATTAATCCATTCTCTACCAAATCGATCCCTTTACTCACATATAGAGCAATCCAATCTCTCTCTCTCTCTCCACCGTCATGCAAGCGATTCTCGCCTTTTTGACAACTCCTATGTTCATGACTACGCGACTATGATGATGATTTAAGAGGACGAGATCGAGAAAGAGTTAAGGTTTAGAAGATAGCGATAGAGGGACACATTTCAATGAGTGTATTAAATTAGAAAGTGGGGGGTAATTTTAAAAATAGAAAATAGTAGAGAAACAGGACAAATTTGAATTGAAAAATGGTATGCAGGCCGTAATTTCCTATTTGTTTTTTTAGAGTAAAGTGAGTTGGGTTTGTTGGCCTTTTGAGAGTGAGATGAGTTGGGTTTGCTTTGGTTTTGAGAATTATGTTGAATTTACATAATTTAGGTGTGTAGGTTTATATCGGTTTAGAGTGAGGTAGAGGTCGTTTTGATTTTGAGAGAATAAATTGATCCTAAATGTGAGGTTAAATTAGATTTTTTATACTTTGTGTTAAGTTTGACTAACAAAGTTAAAAGTTAGGGAGTGAAAGGCTTAATTCCCAAAACACAGGGACCGTTCGGGAATTCGCTCTAAAACAAACGGAGCCTTAGTCTCCAAACAACCACGCTTGGAAACCCCAGAGCGTTTTCCATGGGCTTCAGAGTATAAATAAAGAACGATAGCTATATCCACACTCCAAGTACCTACGCCTACAGAGAGAGAGAGAGGGACTGACGCTACACACCAAGCTAAGCACAATCATCACCACCGCCGCCACCGGCGACAGAAGGCAGAAACCCTAAAAAGATGGATAGGTACCAGAGGGTGGAGAAGCCCAAAGAAGTGTCTGTTATTAACGATAATGAAATTCGCATTACCGCTCAAGGCCGTATGCGTAACTACATCTCTTATGGCTTATCTCTCCTCCAGGTCCACCATTGCCTCCGTTTTTCTCTGTTTCAGCTCTCTTTTTTTTTAAAAAAAAAAAGATTAATGATTGAATTAACCATTCAATTGTTCGTTTTGTTTAGGAGAAAGGTTCCAATGAAATTGTGCTTAAAGCTATGGGCAGAGCCATCAATAAAACTGTCATGATTGCTGAGCTTATTAAGGTTTTAATATTTTTAAAATTACAATTCTTTTTTTTTTGTAATTTTTTCGATTCATTATTGATGATTTTGTTGTTGTTGTAGAGGAGGATTGTTGGTTTGCACCAAAAGACGGAAATTGGGTCAACGGATATAACTGACACATGGGAGCCTTTAGAAGAAGGCCTTCTTCCGTACGTTTTTAATCTTTCGTCTTGCTCCTTGGTTTGGTGAAAGTTCTGTGTTTTTATTGTTGAAATAAGAATTGTGGTTGTTCCTTTTTGTTATGTTGCAGTCTGGAGACCACTCGCCATGTTTCAATGATCACTATTACTTTCTCTAAGAATGAGCTCGATACTTCATCCTCAGGGTAATTCCTTTGCAGTTAATGGTTGTTTTTACATCTTGATGCCTGGTTGTTATAGTCGTTGATGATTCTATAATGGAATTCTGACACATAAATGGTTGTTTGCGAAATCAGCTTGATAGTGGTAATCGTTCATTGCACTTTTCGTATCAGTTGTTGCAGTTCATTTACTGTATTGCTAAGAAGAACTCTCACTTAGCTTGATTAGGCGTTACATCTGAGGTCTTTATAAAATGTTCTGTATGTTTTTTTTAATGCAATTCAAGTGTTACTATCTTTATACAGTGTCATGGGAGGGGTATAAAAAAATGGTACTGGCTCCTTTAGAAAAACCGGATGTAGTCTTTTCCCTGTCAACCAAAAGAGAAAGACAAAAGTGTAGGCTCCCAATACCCATTAGTTCCTATTATTTTGGATGAAACTGTATACATATGTTATATATTAAACTGCACATGAGGATTGGTTGAGAATATGGTTTGTGTATTGAAGAAAGTATCTTCCATATTGTCATATATATTTCTACTAAACATGTTTAGTTTTTTTTCCTACTGTATGTGATTTTGAACATATTATTCTCTTTGTTTTGTATTCTTAATGCTCCTTGTAAAAGTTTGAAGTTAAATGACTAACATTGTAATTACCAGGGCTTTTGTTCTTTGTATTGGGTTTGTATTCATGGATCTTCTATTGATGTTGTTTTCTCTTATTCTC
>CAODLS012456749.1:0-10248 GCA_948243855.1 Flueggea neowawraea | reverse complement strand
TTTAGTAGGCACATTGCTTTGTCACACCATAAAGACTGAAACTTCTCTTATATATATCCACACACATCCATTGCATTTATCATATCATAACATTACCAAACGTTAATACATCTTTGGATTGGTAGGCCTATCTTCTGCTTTTCTTGTTTTAGTTTTCTTTTTTCTCTATACAAACCTCATCACTTCACATGACAATCTTATTCTCATCACTTTGGCCTTATTTTCAAGTTTTATGTTTGGTAGTTTACAATTTTGAAGCATCTCTGGCTATTCCTTTTGCCACTAACATGCCTTGTTCCCATCAAACTATATATATACAATTATATACTTGCACTTCATTCTTCCTTACACACCTCAAAAAGATTATGCTTTGGGATAATGCCAACTTTTTTTTAAAAATAAATTGAAGTGTTATTATTTCTGTTTTTATATTGACTTTCACTGTACATCGAATCTTTGATTAAATAATAGATGACATAGTACTACCTTTTTTTAGTTGAGTCATTTATTTGCTCCTATCTAGAATCAATTTTTTGACTTCTTAGTGTTAAAAAAGTCTCTAATATTAATATGTTATAAATTAATTCGTGGGGTAACACCTATAGGCTACAAAGCATGCATTAATTTACCGATGTCTATCACCAATATATCTACATAGACAAAGAAATCACAGCCGAAACAGTGAAATGTTGTGTGGCCACTGAAGAGACAGAAGTGGGACATGAATGGCAAACCAGATACAAGACCTTGGCATTGATTACATGTTGACTGAAGCACACGTCGCTCCTATTCCAATCTACTGTGCTACCATATGATATAACTGAGCATTTTTTGAACTACGTCATATCCATTTCCCCTTCTTTGCTTATCATTTTCTTTAACCTTTTGTTTGTCATCATCTCTCTTTCATTTTCTACCAGAAACTTTTCCTCCAAAGTGTTGTCAATTCTCTTTCTTGTTTTTAGTGTTGTGAGTTCAGTGAAGTTTCATCCACATATATAGTTGCCATGGTGTGCATACTTGACCCTTTCAATTTTTCATAAGGCCACGAAGATTATGCATTAGTCTCCAAACATCAGGTTGACAATACAAACATCAAAACTCTTTGCTTTAATATTTAATACAATATGAGTCTGCACAAACAACATTGACTCAAATAATATACATATGTCCCCATCGAGAATTATGAATTATATATTTTTTTTGTGGTAAGTTGATGAATAGTTCAATGTTGGAGTCCTATGACAAGCCGTTTTCAGAAGTGTCTGTCCATTTGAAATTAGATGGAAAACGAATTTGTTAGCTTGGCTGCAGTGATTAGAATCCATTTGACTCCAACATTGGGGTTTTTACATTAACCAATTAGTGGCAGCTGTGTGGCATCGGTCTTCACACCTAACACTGCTGCTTGCCTCCAACACCCCAACATGCCACTACTCCCTGCTCAAATCTAATTCCTACATCACCTTGACATTTAAGGGTAGCAAAGTTTTTCTCTCGATATCAGTTTTTTGAACCTTGGACTCAAAACAAGGTCACTTATGAAACCAAATTGATCTACCACCGGATTTGTACATATTCTGCATCATGATCACAACTTTTTTCGTATAAGTCGAAAAATATTATTTATCTAATTCACCAAGTAAGGGATTCTTATTGCGGATAGAAAATAGAACGTGCAAGTAGTAGAAAGGACTAAATAGTCACTTGAGACAAACAAATCCTCAATGTTGGTGGGGATGACAGTTGATGCTGACACAGCGAAATTAGCACAATGGAAGAAGTCGGACCCCAATGAATTTAGACATGGCAGATGCAGGCTCTCTAGCCATGCTCAGTTGAACCCACATTACGTCGTTTTTTCCTTTTTCAACACACTATAAATGTAACATGTCCATCAAAGCTTCAGCCATAGGCCCAATTTCTGAGGTAAATGGGTCATATGGTCATGTCAAGTAGGACCAGTTATGCGGGCTGCGGCCTCCTGTAATGAATACAACTCACAAACTGTAGCTACTGCTATGATAGAAAAGACAAAGGGGTTCTTTTTGGATTCACGGCGAGATGGCAATTTATACTTTACTTAACGGATATCAATCCTATCTGTATATAATCAATGCGGGTATTATTTATTTTAATTGAATATAAATACGGGTACAGATAATACCCATATTTTACTGTGGAGTATCAGTATGGGTAGGGTAGGGATATAAGAATACTCTATCCGTACTCATACTTATACCCTTATCCATTGGATAATATTCGTATCCGTATCTGTTACTCATACAAACTACATATATATAATACATATATTCATACATATAATACATACTTATATATATTTTATAGAGACGCAAAACATATAAGTATTAGTATTACAACTTATTTATATTATGTTTGTAATTTGTATATACTATGTTTATGACTTATTTATTCTATGTTTGTAACTTTTATATCTTTTACAGAGATGCAAGACATACAAATATTAGTTTTATAACTTGTTTATACTATATTTGTAACTTATATATACAATATATATACAACATATAAATATATATAATACATATATACAACATATAAAAAACATATATACGATATATAGATACATATAAACAACATATAAACAAGTTCTAAAGAAGTTTTAAAAAAGTCTGAAATATAAATAGACTTTAGACAAAACCTAAACAAGTTTCAGACAAGTTTGTGAAAATGCAATTTAGAAATTTTTTTTGACACGCATGCAATTTCGAAATCTTCCAAAATATTAAAAATTGGTTTGGTGAACCAATAATATCAATTTTTGTTATTAGTATTTATGTAAATGCCCATGTAGATAGAGAGAAGGGGGAAGGTAGATGAATTCTCGTATTTGAATAAATTGATTTATAACTAGAATGATACTATTTTGATGAGCATGACACTTATTTTGATGATATAGAAGATGATCTAGAGGTTAAAGGTATTATATTTTATCTTATTTATTAACATTAATAATTGTTTTAAGTATTTTTCTGATTTATTTTTAATATGTGTGTTGTTTTATTACAGAGTCAACTACAACAAATCAAACATAAAAGTTCAAGAACAATATTTTTTTGTCTAAGATTTTGATATATTTTGATCTGACATATGTTGGTATATTACTGTCACTAATATAAATAGTATATATTTGGGTCTAATATTTTCTCTACAGCAAGATACTAGAATTAAGAGCTGTAATTTAGAGGTTGCAATGAGAATGTTGAAATTTGAAAACGCTCATCATCTTTATCCTTGTATAATATTTTAGACTAAAATTTTTGTATAAATTCTCCTTCAATTGATAACTTATCATATTACTATTTCATTAACTACATTTGGTTATAAATTATAATTTTTATATTATGTTGTGTGAATATAGTATTTCATATTATCTCAGGTATTTTATTAATCTATTGTTCTAACTTGATGATAAATTATTTGTTAAGTTAATTAATTAAATTTAAACCACGGGTAAATGGGTATCATACGGGTAAACATATACCATGTGGGTAGTGTACGGGTAATATTTTTTGTCACCCGCAAAGGTATGTGTAGGGCATGGGTACATAATATGAACTACGGGTAAGGGTATTGGTATACCCTACCCATACCCTACCCATTGTCATCCCTATTCACGACAACCACATTAACATATTACGGATTCCCTGAGCCTATTCAATATTTTGGCAGAAAATAGACAATTACGCGGGCCCGACACCAAATTTTATAAATTACATTTATATTTTAAAAAATTACCTTTTTAGTATTCTTTAAAACTTGTTTATAATTTATTAAAATCTGTTCATTTTTTGGGCTTATTTATATAGATTTTATATGTTGTTTTTTGTTTAAAACTTGTTTCGAATTTGATTAAAATCTATTCAATTTTTTGGACTTGTTTGCATGTTATTTGTATGTTATTTATTATATTGTTTCTTATTTTAAAACTTGAATATTGTTGATATCTTATTTATATGTTAAAAAAAAGCATCTAAACAAGTTATCAGTAGCATAAATAATATATAAACAACATATAAATTACAAATTTATTTATGTATTATTTTTAACATGTAAACAACATATATACAATATATAAACAACAAAACAATAATATATATCTTATTTATATGAAGTTTATATGTTGAAAACAACACATAAACAATGTACCAACAACAAATCAACAACATACAAAAATTCAGATTTGTTTATTTATTGCTTTTAACATATAAAATACATATAAACAACATATAAACAAGATATCAACAAAATATAATGACATCTAAAAAAATATACACAAAAAATATATATAAACAATATAGCATGTTCGTAAGGAATATCATGTCCTTACAGAACAAGAATACCTGAATTTGCTTATTATAGACAAAATATTGAAAAATTTATCTGTAATAACCAAAAGTGGGTCGTTTGAAATAAATATTATAAAATTTTGTTGGTGGACTCCGTAATGACTACAAGGAAAAGAAAAAAACCATAGCTACTGCACATTCAGATTCATGTTTCTAACGATTATTTCCTTTTATTTTGCTCTCTTTTTGGTTGAATGTTTTGGCAAGTACTTAGCTTGTCTAAGAAGAATTACGAATTTTAATTGTGATCTCTTTCTTGAAGCTGATTTTTAATGCGGTTGAATATGTAAACTATTAAATTCAATTGTCAATTTTTTAACCCTAAAAAGACTCCAATACTATTAAGCTTGATACTAAACTACAAGTCTAATTAACCCAAGAGAGTGTGGATAAGTTGACATGAGACTCTTCCAGCTTAACCGGAGGTCTCGGGTTCGAACTTGTGTATGCAACAACCTTAAAACTTTTTAGGGAGATCTTTGCCTCATTTCGGGGTCCTACCTGGGTCGAATCCAAATTAGTCGGGTCCGAAGAGATACTAGAAACAGGGGGGTTGAACCCAAAAAAAAACTACAAGTCTAATTAGAACATAGGATCTCGAGCAAATGGTCGCCTGTTAAGGAAACCTTCAAGGGTGTGCTTGGGAATTTGGATATCCGTATGGATGACTCGACAAACACTCTTAGCGAGGAATCTATATATTAATTTAAAGCAGAATACATGATTTTAAAAGTTTATACGTGTAATTTATATAGCATTAATAAATGACATTTGACGCATTATTAACATAACACGTGTCATACAATAATCTCTTCATTGTTATCATATAAATTGGTTAAATACCATAAATTTTTATTATGAACACGTTTATTATGTTATTTATAAAAATTAGAATTTATAAATAGACTATTAGTTAAAAATTTATGAATTAAAATTTATAAATTATAATTTTATGTTTTTAATTCAAATGATTTGTATGTTCAAATAAAGAATATTTATATATTTTTAATTAATATAAATTTTAAAATAAAAATTAAAAATATTGTAACAAAACATTGAAATGACCAAATAATACTCATCAAATTGGTTCGTTGATCAAAGAAATTTTTAAGAATAAATGAGTGATGAAAAAATAAAGAAAACCAAAATATTTAGTTTATTTGAAAATTCTACAAGTAGATAACTCAATTATGATCAATATTATTGATAAAAAAGATTTTCAATTTATAAGATTAAGAAATTATAAAAAAGATCTGAACGGTTGGGTAAACAATTAGAAAGAAATAAACAAACATAATAATAATTGCAACACAAAAAAGCATAATGTAAGTGATCAATGAAGCAAGCAATTCTTGGGAAATATTCGTGTGTAATATGATGTTTTTGTTCACGTCGATGGGCGGTAAGATTGATACATCACACAACGACAGTGGTGGTCCCTACGTGTTTAGACTAAATGGCCAAAATTACTATCATATAGGAAGTTTGATACTGGATGAAGGTGCAACCCCAAAATTTGCACAACTATATATTTAAGACACCAAAAATGAAATATCCAACAGAATTAATGCTTTCAGGTTTGTGTCAAACAATTGATTTTTTGAGTTTATGATTATTGATTTCACTAATTTTTTTTATTCATACTATTTTTTTTGTGTCGAACAATTGATTTTCTTGACATATCATATTAATTAACTCACTTAAATTTTTGAGTATATTGTAACCCTCAATTTATAAAAAAACATTGTTAAAAAGAAGAAAAAAATTTTGCACAAGACATTAAAATGATAATTTTTATAGGAAGAATGCATTAAACTATTTTCAGTCATGTCGGTCCTAATCTACTTTAACTTATTTTTTTTTATCAAATCTATGTGGCGGTAGTCAAAAGTAGAGTTTGGTGGGACACTTTCATTTATGACAAGAAATGTAATTCATACAATTCTACAAAAAAAATTGAATACGAAAAAATCTTTTAAAATATATATTTCCAATAAAAAACGTATCAAACTGCCAAAAATATTTTTATTTCAATTGATAATATAATTTAATCGCTTAAAATTTTCGCTGCATCATACGGGTGTGGTGTAATTTAGCATGAAAAAGCATTCTCACAAAAAAACCATTTAGTCAGCAGCTACAATTTTTTGGCGAGAAAATATTATGTTCTCACCAATAGCTATTAGCTACGACATATTTGTAGCTACTAGAGAAACTTTCTTTTCTCGTTAATAGCTATGGATTTATAGCTGAACTTATTTTCTTCAAGAAAATTTATAATTAAAATTAATATTAAATTATTATTTTTTAAATAATTACTAATTGAAACTACATATATCAACTGGTCTTTTTCAACTTAGTTTAACAAATTCTTATTTATGGAGAAATAATAGAATGACATCAAAAATATTTCAAGAACAATAGCTTCATCCCAATTAAGTGAGATCAGTTACATAAATTTTGAATCATCTTTCTACAAGTATAAATACTACTCTCTAAGAACATGAAACACAAAAAAGCTCTTCATGACAAGACTTCAACAAAAAAATATCTCATCCTTTGCTGCAAATGACCTACCATTACCCTTGATTAAGATTTGTATCAAGTATTTCTTATTGAGTCTAAGTACATCTGAATATATATTGTTCCCTTACTTTTTCTTTGTGAGAAATTTGAGAAGACAACGCCGTATTTTGGTGAGTTTGAATTTGTAGATTGCTGAGTATGCCAATGAATTAAGGTGTTTCTCAACCAAAAAGAATGAAAATTTGTACTCAAGTATCTTGACTTCTTATCAAATGATTGAGAATGATCAAAAGGACATAAATCATTCACTGTGGATCTCTTGCTTCTTTAATAACAATAACAAGAACACAAAGATGAAATGAGAGATTTATTAAAAGGGAGTTAAAGTTGAAGATCAAACAAAGAAAAAGATAAATTAACCCATAGAGGTTGTGTTGTTGTTATGTTGGAGAGGGTTGAAGAGATCCTTCTTGCTGTGCATATTGCATTTATTTATACTGCTTGTTTGTTTTTGGCAGCCAAGAAGATAATGTGTCCTCAAGTCAGAAATTATGGATTTGCCACCCATTCAAGAATGATTTCCTTCCTGTTGAAATTTATTTCCTTCTCGGAGACACTCCCTCGTAATTTTGACTTTCCTTTTCTTGTTGATCTGGAGTGATTTGATTTCATTCATGTAATTTGTTGCCTTTCTTGTCCTGCTCCCGAAGGAAAGCTTTCAAAATACTTACCTCCTTAAGGCTGATTTCCTTTATAAATTTGCAGAAATTTCATTTGGTCCTTAAGGCAATTATTACAGATTTAGCATCCCCTCAAGGGTTTGTTTTCTTCTGCTGCGTTTGTTCCTTGGAGGACAAGCCCTTCAACTTTACTGCAACTTCCTAATCTGCTATAATTTGTTTTTCCATTTGGTCTTGCTTTGTATTTCAACTGTCTTTTCCATTATTTCCTCCAATCTTTTCTTCTTACAAGATTTCATTCCCTTTTACAATCATTACAAAATTATGGTGTAAACATATACAATAGTTAAGTACAGGTTGTTGTATCTACGTGATAGCTAGAAAAAGGCATACAATTAGTGACATATATCTCTAATTGAATCAAACTCTCCTCCCTTAATACTAGAAACAACACTCTAGTACCAAAGCATTGGTTTTGTATGTTTTTTTTTTCCTTACATTCCCTATTTTTAAAATACCTCAACGTATAGGGATAGATATTATAGGACATGAATCGATTCTACTCTGTATAAAAGTAAATCAATATGAAGATTCTTGATAACACAGAATTTGCAGAAAATAATTTAAGGCTTAGGCTTTGGATATATGTTCCGATTGATGTACATATACATACTGAGCTTAAATGAATTACGTGATGCCACCTATCATTCCATGAAAATGTTAACTAAATCAAGATATGGACAAACTAAATCCAGATCAAGAAAGGGAAAATGTTAATTAATCAACTATCAGAATGTGGCCTAGCAATATGTAGTTAATTATTATTTCACGATATGGACAAACTATAAAGTAATAACTAATCAGTCACTTTCGTCAACTAATCACACTTAACCAAATGTTAAAAACTCTTTTGAAGTCTTCCAAATTGATTTTTCTTGGAGAATATTCAGTAGCTTAATAATATTAAAGTCAACTTCAATACTAAAATATGAAAGATTCGAATTTTAATAGAAGTAATTAAATAACTTGAAAAAATGCATCCGTGCACTAGAAATAAATGGTAATATGTTTGACCTTCCGACAGCCTAGCTTGTATTTTAAACCAAATTTTAACGGTGTTTATTTATTTCGACTGTGTTGATTTGAGACAAATGCTTTTCTCCCTCCTTTTTTTAAAGAGTGTTTTTTAAGATTTTAACACACATATTAAAAAAATAATTAATTTATATTAATTATAATAAAATTTACTATATTAACCTTATTAATTCTAATAAAAAGATGGTATAATATTTTGTATAGTAATTTAATAAGAGAGTAAATATGAAAAAAAAATATATTAAAAAACTTCTTAATTTTATAAAATGTCATTTATTTTAGTAAAAAATAACTTATCTTAAAAATCACTCTTTGAAAAAAAAAGCGAGTATTGATTTAGTCCAAATCACTAATTGTGTACATATGTCAGTAATGTCACTAAATGTGTAATATTTGCGTGCATTAATTTTTGCGGCACGCCATGGTTAGTGGAACAGGTGGATCAGAGAAGGCTCCTGTGGAGATTTGCTTGAAAACAAACTTGTTAGCAGCCTCAGTGTAGTGACCTCCATCCCAATTTACTCTAACCTCAGGATGATCACACGAACCCACAAATATTTCGGTCCCATTTATGGTGACTCTTTCTCCACATTGAGCAAAGTCACTAAAATTGTATTCGCCTCCATAGCCACAGCAAGCTACAAGTGGAAGCTTAAATCCTGAAATTTTCCAAGAAAAACAAATCTATGTCAAATAAAATAGTCAGAGATGAAGCTTCTAAAAGATTTAGGGAGGGTGACAATCGCCCACAATTTTTTTTAAAAAAATATGTATAATTTATTAATCGTAGTATATATATATATTGATGAAATTGTCCCACCAAAAAATTGAAAATATATAATGTACTATTTAAAATTCTTCAACAGGGAAAAAAGTAACTTTGAAAATTTGAATAAGAGAACTTTTATTTGCTTGAGGAAGAAAAAAAGAAATTAACCGCTAAAATTAAGTCAATAAATTAAATTTAATATCGGTAAATTTTAAATTACTGAACTTTTTAGTATATAGCCTATTATCAATAAACTGAGTTCTAAAAGATCGGCGAATAAAACTTTAAAAACTTGTTACACAAGTTTTGTTGTTGGTGTTTGTGAATGTCTAAATTATGTTGGTTGGATGATACAATGTTTATCATAAAAGTTTTTTATATATATACCTTCGTATCCAAAATTTCAGATCAAGTTTCCTTACTGACAATACCCGTAAGTTATTTATGTGGTTTGGTTAGTATGATCTACATGATGTACCGTATTTTTGTGGCTCTTTGAAGAGAGAATATTTGACGGAGTAAACGTCCACATAGACGAAAGAAGCAGAAGGCAAGTTCTTTCTCAGTTGAGCAACTGTCTGCTTCAACATGGAATTGAAGTATTGTGCAGCTTCATTATACGGCTGAGCACAACCGGCAGCGTCCTTTTCTGAAGGCAAGTTGGCCGCAATATAAGGAAGACAACCTATTGGTCCTGTGTTATGAATCCAAAATGTTCTTCCTCCCAAGTCATATAAGCTCTGCATCAATACAATTTCACTGTTTTAGCTCTCTCTCTTGGAATTTCACT
>CAODLS012456668.1:0-16958 GCA_948243855.1 Flueggea neowawraea | reverse complement strand
TTAAAGCCTTTATGGATGCAACTGGAGGTCTGTGGAGAACCCAAGCGCTTGCAGGAAAGCCTGCAGGGATTTTCTACAGCACCGGTTCTCAGGGAGGTGGACAGGAGACTACACCGTAAGTTCTATTCACAAATTATACCCTCTTAGATGAACATAAAAAATTTATGATTTTCTTTTTTCATCATCATAAATGTTCAAATGCAAAAATCTTGAAGCTTGACCGCAATCACACAACTTGTTCACCACGGAATGATCTTTGTGCCCATTGGATACACTTTTGGTGCTGGCATGTTTGAAATGGAGAATGTGAAGGGTGGCAGCCCTTATGGTGCCGGGACTTACGCGGGGGATGGCTCCAGGCAGCCCTCACAGCTTGAGCTGGAGCAAGCATTCCACCAGGGGAAGTACTTTGCGGGCATTACCAAGAAGTTCAAGGGATCTGCCTGATTTTAGCTTACAATACACGTGAAATTCTATCCCATGCCCATAGTAGTTTTCACATATTGATAGAATAACTTGTGCTTTTCATATTATAGTTGTCAATGCGAACTTATGTTTTCACCTTTCCTTTTTCATTACAAAGGCATCTATCAAATAATAAGTTCTGATAAGTTTCTCTCTTCTATACAAACATGTCTCCACGAAAGTTTTACTATGTAACCGTCCTTGACATTGAATTCTCAATTTCTTTGTAAAGTTGGAAGTGGATATAATTCATAGACATGACTTGGTCCTCAAAAGTTTCAGTCTTTCCATTTCAGGCCACACAGAAACTAGTGATTCATTTTCCTTATATGGATTTCTCCTTTACATTTCCTCCATTGACGAAAGGAGACTGAGAAAGGCAGTGATGGTATCTGCTACGCCACACTTGAATTTTACAGAATATCGAAAAGTGGTCCAATTTGATCTTCATCTCATTCTCATCATTGTGTCTCTGCATTCATGCATAAGATCCACTAAATTTTTGTTACAAACTACTTTGTTTTGAAAGCTCTTTCTCTGCATTACTTCCTTTTGTTGCCAAAATCTTCTGTCCGATTGAGACCTATCTCTCCGTATCTTGAGGAGAGGACTACTTGAAGAGAGTAATAGTGTGTCGAATCCTTCCTGTTAATTAAGAGAAACGATCTTGAGCTTGTTCGGGAAACATTATATTGATTAAACATATAGCTTACAAATTCAATATATATGACATATTATATTTTATTTATTATTTTCTTGTTTCATCAATTTTAAAATTTGTGCAATATACTATTTATCTAATCCGTTATGTACTATACATATTTTATGGCTAAATAAGCTTGACTCAAGCCGTTGGAATTCGAGTGTCTGCTTATAAAATAAGAGTTATAGCTTACTGTCATTTTTCTTAGTTGATAATCTGTAACTTTCTAGGTTAACTGGTTTATTAATTAAGATAATCAAGCAGTATTTATCTCGCTTCCTAAACATTTTGGTGATAAATACAAGATCTAGCTAGTATGTGTTATTTGTTAATATACTATTTACTAAATTCAATTAATATACTGTTCAACTAATCAAGTTCTTGGTAGCATGTTCAGTGTTTGATTAGAGAGAAAGTTAAAACAGTGTAGATCAAACAAAAATCTGGTTCAACTTACTGTGAAAAACAAAAACAGGAAATTATTGATGGAAGGAGAGCTAGGCATGAAAAAGAAAAAAATGAAACTCTCTCATTGGTGCGTCCAAATTCTAAAAAGAACAAGGAAGGTCGGTTAACAAACCAATAGACACACATTATTTGAGTGAATTCAGGTGGGCTAGAGTGAAATGGTCCTGATTCTGGCATCATTCTCTTGATATTACTCCTTTGTTTCCGCATCAAAATTTTGTGGTCACCATGAACACTCAAAGCTAGCCTTAACTTTTATATAATCGATCATGTAGGGACAGGTCTTGCTATATATTTTAGCATATGCAATTTGCAGAATATGTCACAGACCGTTAATTTGACAGTACCGATCAACTAAAAAGGTGCCAAAATCTTGACAAGGTAGTTGTTAATAGTGATTTAGCAGCCGAAAATTTATAAATTGGGTCAGCAAGCCTTTTGTTAATGCTGGTGAACAATCTCCACCTGATAAAGCCGACGACAATAACTATAATTTAACTGTCCCTACGTAGCTTCAAGCCCACTCAGAAGCAGACATTCAAATGATGATGATGGGTAATTTTCATTTCTTCTTCTTAAATGATGCTATGGTTTTTAAAATAGCCAAATTAAGAAAAAAAAACAAAGGAAGCTCCCATCTACCTAAAACAAGCCAATTCTGTTGGTATATTTGTATTTTTTAACCATTCATAAGTAATATTAAATTGATGATTTAGAAGCAATAATTGACAGTGCAATATAATTTTGGAAATTGATTCAGATTCTCCAACTTGTTTGATATTTTCTGCGACATATAAATAAACCATAGAATAAAAAGTTCAGAAAACTCAAAAGAATATATATTGACTGATGTCCTCAATTGAAATATTCATTTTCATATAATTATGGTACGTGTGTGCAGTAATAAAATATGATACATAACAAAGATGGAGATATTTTTGGTTGACAAAAGTTTGTTAGGTTGTTCTTGCAAGGCAAACGTAAGATTTAATGAAATTTAAGGATAGAAAAATTATTTATCAAGAATAATAACAGTTGATTCGAACTATTATCTTCAATTGGCCGTTTGAGTCAATTTTTCCAGTATAAATTAATAGATAAAAAGAACACGAAATTAGTGAATAATATTTTAATGAGGTACCACTAGACTTGTAACTCATTAACACTAAAGTCATCTCTAATACTAAAAATTTGAGAGTTGGATTTCTAATGATGGCAAACAAAATGAGTTGCAAAAAAGAACATTTCAATGAAGTCAAAGACCTTGACAACTCAAGGGACAAGGGAGAAGATGATAAATCACCATCCTGATCATAAAGAGTAGTAACAGAAATATATAATTAAAGGGTACTTCAATATTTGAATTTTAAAAACATATGGTTTTGACTGGTTAATGGGTTACAAGATTAGATCAAAAGCAGGCAAAAAAGGGAAAACCCTTTTTAAGCATATATAAGAGAGAATTGTAGCTTAAGACAACTGTTTGATTGGCCAGAACAAGAAAAAGAATTATGCCATTAAAGTAAGACTGCAACTGCAACAAGTCGTATTGTTTATTTACATCAAAATGATGCCTATATGCTTTTCCTTTTTTTGTATTCCTTTTCATATCTGTTTCTTCCTTTCTTCTTTTTCCCTGAAGTAATCTGATAATCAATCACATTATGCGATAAAATAAAGTTAAAAAAGAATTGAATTCCATTAATGTGTAATCAATAGCAACAGGGATAGATCCGATGCTTGAAGGTATGGTATTAAATTAAAATACATACCCCAGCAGCTGATATATTTTCAAATAAGTCACTAACTAAACAAGAAGATTTACATTTGCAAAAAAAAAAGTTGGCACATCTATACCAATGAAGATCATAACCTATAATAAAGTTCCTTTTCATGATTAGTCGCTTGTCATTTGGGATTCTTAAATACTAAGCATCTTTTGAAAATTTGCACTTTGATTATTAAGCTTTCATATGTATAGATTTGTTTCGTTCCTTATAATTTTTATATATCAATCAAGGCCTTTCATATTTAAAGTTTATATGCATCATGGACCCCCTTTATATATATATTATTCACTCACTCAATTTTTTTTCTTTTAAAAAATTAACCCTTCATGATTCTCCATGGTAATTAATTTAAAATTCTATGCGAGCACTAGAAGTCTCTTATTGTAACTATAGGAATAATATAGTTCAATAAGATATCAAAGTTTATCATTAATCTTTGTTAATTAAGCTGTGTTTACGACCATTCGTTCGCAACAAAAATTCCCATAGCAACTAAAGTGAACTTTGTAAGTACAAATTTCAGAAAGCTAACTACTTAGAATCCATGTGTACATGGTCATGAATTTTGCCAATTAAATGATCAGAAGTGTTGGTCTTAGTCAAGCCTTTTCCATGATGTCGAACTTGATTATATTATTACCAGAAAAGGTTTAAATTCCAATTCCTTTACTATATAATGAAAGAGGAAATTATTTTAGTTATTAGCATGCAATTCCTTAAATATCCATGGACAAGATACAATACTAATGGATTGAGAGACATAAAGAAATACAAAATCGTAGTGGGTGATCAAGGAGCCATATATAGCTTTAGAGAGCACAAAAAATGGAAAGGGGAGGCTTAATTTATTGTCGGGATCAAATTAATGGTCACTATTTACTAATTATTTCTTCACCGAAACAACAGCAAAAAAAAAAAGATTAGGACTAGAATTATGGCCATATCTGTGGCTGCTGTTCCTTGTTGGATAAAATCCTCTGCATATAACAACTTGCAATTATCGTACTATGTTTTCTTCGACATTAATTAACACAAAAGAAGCATCATTAATGATTATAGAAAGAAATCATTGCGACATACAGCCCAGCCAAAACAGGGTTTTTTTGAAAGATGATTCTTTTTTGTTTTAAGTTGCCTGTTTTTAGCTAAATCCCTATTAAAATTAATGAATAATCAGATCATTAATTACATAAATATATTTTTATGAAACACTAAGAAATTAAAAATTGGGTTTCATTATGAAAAAATATCTTTCTCTAGCTATGACACATTAATTAAATGTGGTACGGAATCGTAAAATGGCAGGTTAGCTAAGGTTGTGGTGGGGAATACGAGAATGGATTGGGTTTCCATGGCATTAAATGAAGGTGCAACGCATGCATGCAATGTCTCCATAAACAAATAAGAACAGAAACCCTAAAAGCAGGAACACAGTGGGCCGCCTTCTGACTTCTATTACCAAATTCCATCTACATATAAACAAATGCATATGCCTAATTTAATCGGCTCCACTCCCTTGACAGTTGACCCAAAAAAAACCCACTGGAATTACAAATTATTTTTTGTTCTGAACAATTATAGAATGCGATAATTGTGTCAATTTCTCCAAACATGATCAACAAAATAAATTCTGGGTACAAGAGTTTACAATATAGAGCTACAGGAACAAGAAAGCCTTCTTCTTTTTTCATTCGAGGCCAATCTGTTAAATTCAGCCACTATTTGACAACAAAAATAATCCCTATACCATTGTTGAAATTGGCTAAATTTAACACTTGTTCCTATGCTTCCACCCTAACTTTAGTTAACTACAAATGGAGTTACAAATAACTCCACATTATATATATATATACTAATATTATAATTAATGGTTTGCTAGCCTACAATATATAACGATAGGCTTGCAGGTTGCAGCTGGCCCAGCGTTCTTTTTCTTTAACTTTTCTCTCAATAAAGACTGGTACAGCTCACCCCTTTGTGTATTCTAGCTCTTCCCACCTCCTAATTATTTCCTTTCTGTGTCGTTATAATATTCAACTTGTCATAATTTCTCTCCATCTGAATTGGTTGCCTTTTTGTATTGCACCGGAGAGCTATTTTATCAGTTCCATCTCTACCTGAAAGTGCCTCCGAATGTCGGTGTCCAGAAATCAGCTGTGGTCTCGTTTGCAACTGGAAATGTGCTTGATATTGGCACTAGACATAGTCCTCGGCTTCTTAGATCTTGTTTTGGTCCTTCTGCCTCCTTTAACCTATCCCCTCCCACCACACATAACAATTTTATTAGCTTGATGAATGAAAGTCTAATTTGATTACATAATTAATTAACTTACGTTCACTTAATTAAGAATTAATTCATCATTGTTATTGTACCTGTTGAGGCTGAATTGCATTGCTGTTTTTCATGTATGGAGTACTTAATACCTGCAATAGTTTAACCAAAAACATGTAATTGAATTCAGTGCTATAGACTTTTGTTTAGTATTTTATGGACATTATAACAGGTAGATAATTTAGGAACGTACATTAATTTGATCATGGAGGAACTTGATGTATTCGATGGCTTCATGAAGAACAGATGCAGTATCAGTCTGCCAAAAAAAAAAAGATTCGAGTCGGTCAATTTAACAAACTAAATATTTAGGGTAGAAATTTTCGTTTACTGATCAGAGAAATGTCAAGTAGAAGGAAAAAATCCAAAGAATTACCTTTCCGAAAGGCGAAACCAATTGCTGAAGCGCTGTTATTCGGTCCCCAAGCTTCTCTTTACGGACCTGAACACAAAAAAGTACAACTCGTTAAAAACCAAAAGCAAAAGCTTCCACTCACTCAAAAAGCTAACTTGCTCGAATATACTGTACCTTAAAAGTTGGTAATGGCGATGGAGTTTCAATTCTTGGCCTTTTGATTGCTGGCTCACTACTTCCTTTCTTAACAACCTCTTCACCGTTATTTTTACCCTGAAAAATCACCATTTCAAATCAATATCATCTCTCCCAAAACCCTAATCTCACAAATCCAATCATAATTCGACCAACTAATTATATACAGTGTTAAGCCCTAAAGCTGATTTTAGTAATACAAAACGACAACCATATAATTAATTAGTAATTAGATTTACCTTTGAAGGAATATTTGTGCAACTGGGTTTCTCTTCGAAACTCGGTAGAAGAATCTGAGGTTGCGATGAAGGTAAGAAACTATTGGCGGAGGCGTTCCAGAATGGTGTGTTGTTAGAGAAGTGCAAGCTATTCGGTTGTTGCTGCTTTGGCAATGAAGGTTTAAACGAAGGCGACAGCTTAGGCCAATTATGGGATAGTTGATTCAAACTAGTCCCGTAAGTGCTGGAGGACCGGTTGTTGAAAAGAGACTGTTGTGGTTGAGGATCAGGTTCGAATAGACCTTGTAAAGGATAGCCATATGATCCTGATGACCCCATTGAAAATCCTTGGCATGTTGCTGTTGAATTACCGGATGCTGCGGCGGTGCTGACATGATTCAGGCCTTTTTGCTGCTGCTCTAATGAGAAATCTTGATGATTAATTGCTTTGAAAGCTGTAACTGTTGAGTCCTCAGTTCCAGTTGTGCTTGTGAAGCTCTTTGGACGCCAATCCTTTTGTTGGTGTGAAGAATTTAGGCCTGAATTCATGTCTTCTTGTAGCATGAAATTATAACTCTCTCCTCTTCCTCGACTACAAAAGAATATTATTGATCCATTTATTCACAGACAAATAATTGACTTTCTTTTTCATGAGCACAAGTCTTCTAACGTGTAGTTTAAGCTTTGAACTTTATCAAGCACCCTTAAAATTGAATATTAGAGAAAAAGTAAATTAAACTTACAGTAAGCTTTGATTCCAGTCAGATGATGATAACGGAGAAGAAATCCCAAAACCCATCATTTGCAAGGTGGAATCCATCAGGATACTTCCACTACCGCTCCCTCCGCCACCACTGCCGCCGCTATTATCTGAATCAGTGGTTGTACTCTGTTGAGGGACTTTAGAGCTTTGTAAGACAATAGAACTATCGTCAGACATAGAATTGTTAGTTTCCTTGCATGGCCTGGCCTTCAAGTCCACCATATCCGTGACCCATGACCCATAAGTACCCACATCACTAGCACTATTCATCACGGAACATGGTGATGAACCGCCCATGAAGACGCTTCTCGCAGGGTTCCACCAGCTGCCGCCACAAATCCCGGCCTGAAACTCCTCAGCCATTTTGTTCAATCTATAAAGATACAGATGTCGTTGAAGAGTTCCTTTGTGTTTGCTATGTGATGCACATGTGGATTGTGTGTTGTTGAAGGAAAATGCAAATTGTACATATATATATACATGGGACGGTTCAATAATACGGACAAACAAAATGGAAATTACTCTGAAAATTTTATTAATTAATTAATTAATTTATTTATTTATTAGTTAGTTGACATATTGAGAGAAGGGTTTGATGGGACAAATCAGAGAAGGCATTTTTGCATATCGAATTTTCTCCTTTTTGGTTTGCTTTATCAATCCTGCTTAACATAATTTATTGTTCGTTCGTTGCTGTCTTGATTGCGTATTACGTAGATCTGGGCTATCTGAATTTTTATTTCATCTTACAATTTATAACTATATATATTATTCTCTTTTTTTATTCCATAATCTTTTTTCCCCCTTGAGGACATTCTCGTTCCTTGAGGGTAAAGTGACGTGCTTAATGACTATTGGTTCACTGCCATTGACACGTGGCAGTCTTCTGACAGCTGATTTTGGTTCTTGATTGAATCCGACGGTTCATGTGTAAAATAAAAATAAATGGAAAAGAAAGATTGAGATAATCCTGAGAGGACCATAGGGGGAATTGACGGTCCCCGAGCATGATTACGGACGGCAGTAGGTTAGTATTTCTAATCCATGGCGCGTGATCGTCACCATATTTAGTTAAATTGGAAACCCAACTAAATTTATCTAATTTTTTTGCCCTAATTAGATTAACCAAACTTAGCCACTTGAAAAATCTTTTACTGTTCGGTGCAAACTTTTTGTTAACCAAAATTAATTCTTTTTTGTGATATAAATATTTTAGAAATTCTCAAATCATGGAAAATATCAGAAGAATTACAAGCTATCATTAATTATTTTCGCGTAAAATACTGGAAGATAACAAGTCACGGATGCCATAATATGTATTCTTGTATGATTACGTGTGTGTGTATAAATATTATGGACAACGTATGTATGCATGAATTATTCATCTACAAATAATTTTTGCACGTACGTGCCTCAATTTATAATGATGGTTTGTCTGAATGTTTCTTAACAATATTATTTAAGTGTTCATGTATCATAATTATTTATTATTTTTCTGTTTTCTTCAGAATCATATATCATAATTAAGTGTTATCCAACCGTGATGATCACTTTTGAAAACAATTATCTCTGTTAAGTAAAAGATCTTGAGCAGCATCCAGCATATGGGACACGAAAATTAATTTCGACATACAATTAAGTGGTTTCGACGTTTCGTAGTTTCATGAACGAAACTTTATTAAATGGTTTAACATAAACTGGAGTAAAGTCCTATACATGTTTTTTTTATAATAAGTTATTTCTATATAATCAATAGACTAGTAGCTCATTGGTACTACAATCAACTCTAACATTAAAAATTCATAAGATCAATTTCAATTTTAAGAGATAGTAGATTCAATTTTTAGTTGGAGACACTGAACTCGACACTCATATACATCATCCCATGTAACCTCATATTTGGAAATGATCCCCTATTTTCAATATAAAATTATCGTTGCTAAAAGAAAAACATATAAAATTATCACCTGCAAAGTCATTATCTTGCCAATTTTAATTGTGTAAAACAGAAAGTTTGAAATATCAGTCTTTCGAAAATGAATTTGAAGGGGATATACGTTGATCGCAAGTCAAGAAGGCAAAGCTAATTAACAAGTGGCACAGTTGACCAAATAATTCGCTACTCACCTAATCTCTGATTAGAATACATTGAAGCGAAAAATATTGACTCTAATTAATTAATATATTCGATCAAAAGTCAGTCAGATTGGTCAACAAGTTTGTTTTCAATTTTGTTCTTTTTTTCGGATCAATTTCTAGTTACTAATTTTCAACTATTGTCCAAAAAAAGTAGGGGTTGAAAACCAAATTAAAGTTTAAAAATTAGCCTTAAAACATAGAATCAGCAATTTGCAAATCCGGTTTTGTTTAAAATGGGCAACACGTTGACTTGGACTAACTGACTAAGCAGAGTCAAGTTAGGTCGGATGCATAATTAAATTTTTTGATCTCCTCTAAAATGCAATTAGAAGGCTCTAATTTCAACACTTTAAGCATACTAGACATTGATGCTTTCTCTGCTCATAAGTGTGCGACTAGATTCAGTTGAATGACCCACGTGTGAAATAGATTCATGCGATTTGTGTCGTTTATGTAAAAAGATGTGCACAAAGCTTAGCTTCCTCCATTGTAATTCACTATACTATTTTTAAATATTGGATGGAGCACCATGTAATGATGATTATTTATTTATGCGATCTAGCATTTTTGGAGTCAAAAATATATCCTAGTTTCTACTAAATTTGTAAATTCATCAACTTCCATCTCATAATTGGCACTGAAAATAATTACGCTCTCCGATTTCCAACTTTGCTTAATTCCCTAATTACTTTTACAGTTTCGAGTGGGAAACACTTTTGTAATTTGCAAATTAAGTTTCTAGCAGAAGGATCCTATTTCAAAAATTTTATTTTTAGAGCTTTTTTCTTTGTGAGATTAATAAGTAATAAGATCTTTTTAAGTGAATGAACTAGATCAATGAGAGATAAAAAAGACAAAAGTATGTACACATAGACGTCAATGAACAGTTTTTAAAAAACTCACTCTAATACTTAAGTCGGTAAGAGTAATGAAATAAGAAGAGTTAGTTTGAAATAAATAATTACCTTTTTATAAACATGAGAGATCGAACATATATGACATTTGCTGGTATTTTACAAAAACTCATCAAATTTAAAAATTAGATAGATGTTAAAACTTGAGTAATACAGCATGTAGTGATCTAACTAGGATTAAAAAAGAAAATGTAAATCGTAATTAAAGATAAATTTAGGAGATTAACTTTTACAAAGGTTATGGGGTTTGATTAGGGGGGAGGAGAGACAAGAGTTGTGATGGGTTATGACCAAAGTGTGAACTGAATGGCGTTGTTGTCGGAGTCAACGTTGGGCCCACGCGGCATGCGCGCGTGCTACGGCACCTGGGGCCTCTCTTCTCATTCTCAACCGCAAGAGTCAAACCCCCTATTGTGACCATTTCTTTTTCATATATCTCTACCCCTTAAATCCCCTTAATCCTCCTTCCTAATTCTATTTTCAGCCATCTCGTTGACCTCTTACGCCACAATCTACCAACCTCTCTAATAACAATTTTCTTATTAAATCACAAAATATTCAAGTATTTCTAGTATCTAATAAATTTGGATGTAAATAAGATAAATTCAGTGGAAGATTTTAAGTATAGACCTGTTAATTAGCAAACAACATGTAGTTTCTTTTCAATATATACATTCTCTCTCTTTTCTTCTCTCTTTCTTTTATCAGACTTCTAATTTAAACATTAAAACAGATGTTCCGAGAATAGTTTCAGACTCTCATTCTAATCCAATCTGTCTTGCAGGTCTTTTCATTGAACCCATGATGTTATAGCATTCATTGCCCATATCAACACATTTCATAAATACATATAATCAAAAAATTGTGTATATATATATATATATATATATATATATACTAGCTAGAAAATGTCATATTAGTTTATAAGGGAAATTAGGGGCAGGGCGTGGAAGAAAAATGTGGGAAGTGGCGGGCGAAGTGGGCTGCTGCCTTATATATAGTTAATATATACGCAAGCAAAGACGCAGTCCCTCCCTAAGATTGTCGAGGGAGGACATTATGGTCACTTTCTAAATTCAGTTGATGCAAAACAATATTAGGTCACTCCACATCCACTTCTTGTATTTTCTACTTGTCCTTTTGTGCTTTGTGGAATGTTCTCTTCCTTAAACGAAAATGACCATTTTGTATTTGCTCATGTCATCGCTTATGACTTCCCACCACACACACCTAAACTCCTTCAGATATGGCTCTAAGAGTAAGTGCAGCGAAAACTAACTATAAACTACCCTGAAGACCTTCAACTAACTCAAACTTACCATTTCATTGTACACACATTTTAAACGTTAACAAGTTTCATTGTCATGGAAAATGCTTGTAGTTCACTTAAGCACGCGAATACATGTGTTTCATGTCCATAAATTATATCTACCTGTTACAAAGATGTATTATTTCACGACAGATATGTTATTGTGCACACATATCATAATTTCAAATTGATCCACTTGTGCATCACCAACAAATACTAATAATGACCATAATGAAACAAATAGCGATAAGTCTATGTATGCATTATACATAAGAACGCCATAGCCATGATAACAATAATATATCTGCAAAAGAGTGCATAAAATTGTAACACGTAATTGGATAAACAACAGATGGGATTTAATTGCAATTTAGTATGCTAATCAATGTTATGGCATCCATGATTGACATTCAGCTGGAAATGCATATTTAGGCTATCTATATACATATACTGACCAGATATATGGATTAGTAGTAATGGTAGTGATGTCATAATGAGGTCATATTGAGGTGTAGAAGATGACAAAGGGAAGAACTGTGTGTGTCTGAGAGAAGAGAATGTGGGCAGACTGAAAAGGTAAAGAAAAGTACATTTGGGATCAGGTGGAAGTCAGGATTCAGGGGTTCAAAAGATCCGTCCTACACCATAAGTATTGTTCACAAAATAATTTTTTTAAAAAAAAAGAAAAGAAAATGATTTTCTTTTTTTGGGTATTTTGGTTTCAGTGAAATGAGATATAAAAAAGAATTATGGGGAAGAGAAGAGAAGTGCGGGGATTAGCGGTAATTGAGATAGAAAAGCTGGGGCAAAGACTCAACTTGTGGGAGGAGATCGCCAATGTGTTCCGCAAATCCGACGTGTCTTTGACTGTGCTGGTCAATTCCATGTCTACCAGACTCGCCTTCCACTAACCCCTTCCTCTTTCTCTTTTTGCTAATTTATATATATATATATATATATCTTAATTTATAAATAATAAATTTTCTTGCCATGATTGTTTAAATTTGATCGACCAAGCATATTTGTATAATAAAGATATTGATCCATCATTTTTCTTAAGTATCATAAACCACATCTTTACCACGACCAAAAAATAAATCTCATCGTCATTGTCAGTGAAAAAAGCATGATTATTTTCACTCAAGAGCACTGTTGAATAGCATCGAGAAAATTGGCAGAGACTCTAGTGGCTGATAGATGGACAATTATCAAATTAAGGGATTAATTGTTTATTTTTTTAAGTTTAAAAACTTAAAAATTATTATAATAAAACTATATGTATAAGACCTTATCTTATAATTAAATTACACATTTAGGACCTCGTCGGCACCCAGGGTCACGGGCATCCTTGGTTACTGTTAGATAAAAGATTTTCACAATGAATATATTACATTTTTTTTAATAATCATATATATGTAAATCCTCGGATCTCAAATCTTTAGATCATAAACTATGGGTTCATATCAAGAACCTAACTATTTCATTGATGATGCGTGTTATTTTTGGTGGATTTACAATTTGATCAAATTGAGGTGTATAAAGCATTTTGTCTTAATTGTCTTATTGGCATGTAAATAATAACACTACCACATATCACCATTGATGGTAAAGAAAAGTATCAGCAACTTTCTCATTTAAAAGTCCATGTTTAATGCATTTACGATACATTTTTCAACTTTCTCATTTATCTTGTATTTTAAAGTTGAACGTCTATGGTAGAAGTCTTGGCAGGCCGCTCATCGTATGAAGACGTAAATGTAGAGATTTTCACCGATCACTACTTTAGTTGCCTTGTTTTAATTTAATGAGCATATTTACCTAAACAAATAAAGTAAATTTTCCATTAACATGTTCGAATTCGAATTCATCAAACAATGATGAAATAAAAAATAAATACTTTAGACTAAATTATTCTAGGTCCAGCCTTAAACAAGTTGAGCCTCTTTGATATATATGGAGTTTTAGGTTTATGTCTCAAACTTTTTAATATTAGGTCACATTATAGAGATTTAATTATGGATAATTAGAAACAAACGGAAATACTGGATGACACAATGTTCCAAGGATTATGATGTACCCAAAAAAAATCCACTACCACAACAGCCAATATAAATTCAGGAGACGAGAATATTCTTATAATTGTTAGGATATAATCCGCATGTATAAGTCTTTGAATAATATGTAATTATTAATATACGTGGGTAGATAAACATATATAATTTCTCTTCTGCTTTTAAGAGTGGATTTGCACACGAACAAAAAGAAAAATTAAGTTAACATAAAAGATTGACCAACTGGTTGGTGACAGCCATTTTAAATTAATGTGTGGATAGGGCATGCTGATTGACAAAAAAAAAATGATTATGGAGCTCTAAGCTTGCAATTTTTTTGTCGCCGTCCTATCGGTATTTCTATCATTAAGGAGTCATAATTATTGTCTATACCTTGTAGCATTGGGTTACTTGTTCAAATTCTTGCAATCTTCACCTACTCTTTCTCACACGCACGCACTAATTAAGCCAATTGTAATCCTTCTTTTTGAATTATTAAGAGTTCTTATTTATGTTCCCTCCTTAGACATCCCTATCTCAATTGACTTCCCGATGGCTGAAATTAAAAGAATTTTTGATCCATATTTTCCACCAAAGTGAGAGTTCATCAATTCCAAACGATGAAAACTTGTCAATCATTGGCTTTGTGGATTAGCTAGTGTAATATCACCGAAAATTAGCCTTGCCATTGTGGGGTTGACATTTATAATTGACCCCTTGTTGAAGCATTCTTCAAAGTCTTCATGGGTCCCAAGTTCCGAAATTTGAAGATGGAATGTACGTATGATATTTATTCAAATTATTTTAATGCTTTTTAGATGTCAAAATTGACAACCCTGATGTTTTGGAGGGTTAATTTAGTTTTTTTTTAATGTTCTTGATTAAGATTCAATATATGTAATGGGAAACGTTTGAAAGAAAAGTTAAGACCCTACATTAGATTATGAGAACCCTTAATCGGGAACAATTCTTTCACTTATATAACTGATCATGTCCAAGTTAATTCAAATTTTGTGTGAATGGGACCTGTCCTTCGGTGACCCGTCTCTCCCTCAGCAAGACATCATCATTGTGCAAAAGGAAACAAAAAATGAGATGGGTCAATTTTGTTGTAATTGATCGAAGAAGAATCAAGGGCCATGGATTGAAGAAGATAAAAATAAGGTTCTAGTGTTTCGGTTCATGATGGTACAAATGGAGTTCTGAAATGGGCGGGTTGGACCTACTCTCTTTGTTTCTTTTCTGTACTCTCATGATTATCGATGAAGCCACGTTTCATTTGTCCACACTAACCTTCCTCACCTTCTTTACTTGTCATAATTCACACTTCTTTCCTGTATTCGTGTCAGGTGTTAATATCGTTTACTTTTTTAAAAAAAATAAATAATAAAAAATATTGATTAAGTTTTACATTGATTTAATTTGAAATTTAAAATATATATAAGAATGCAACTCTGACTTTTTGTATGGTCTGATTCGAAGTAGGAGATAGCTAGGACGGTTAATTTGGTCAATTATCAATATGATTATGCGAAGAAACATACACAAGATCGAACGTCAAAGAGATTTACATAATATATGTATCACCATTTTGTTTTTCAAATAGCTTTTATATGTAATTAGCAAAGTGTGCAAATAAGATTAGACTGTTGTCACGTTAAGCTAACGCATATCACTTATCCTGAAAGAGTTTATATGGCTTTAATCCAACAGCTAAACTCCTCAAGTAAGGTTAAACTGCTCCTTTATTTTTAACAAACTAATACTTTATGATAAAAGTTTGATGTTATGCGTGAATCATATTGCTAATTTCAATAGTTTAAGTAATTAGAAGACTGTTTAGGATGACTAGAAAAACTATTAATTAGGTTTCACTTTTTCACATGTTTTTTCCTTCGTGAAGATTTCAATTGATCATGCCCTCGGAGGAATTAAGAAATCAATTATGTAAAGCTAATCATCGTATATATGCTCTTAACAGACTACGAAAAATTCAAAATAAAGACTAGTCCTTCGTTTTTTAGTTTTTTAAAAGATGAAAAACCATTTCAGAATTATCAGTTTATTTCCCTTATTTTTTTATATTAATTAGTCCTTTAATTTAAAAAAGGGGAAGAAAATCAAAGTCAAAGAAGAAGGAACAAAATGTCAAAACACATACGTGAAGAAATTGAACAATGCACATTTATTCAATTAATTAGAAAGTCAATTGGTTCCACACGCTTTTTCTGGTTAGTGAATACATCAAAGAGGGAAAGTTGTAAAATATATGAATTCACAAGTCAAGCAGACAAAAGTCACACCGAGCAAACTTGCAATCTGATTAAATTATACCCTGCAATCCAAGCCAATCACAAAATATAGTTATTCTCTCAATTAATTTTCACAAATCCAACAAATTGTCCACTGAATGGTGGTTTCTTGCAGACACTTTAGGCTGCTCATTCCATTACCATGAACTAGCTTGACTAATTAGTTACATATGGTCGAATCAAACTACAATTGTTTAAGATATACAAAGAGAGACATTGCACATATAAGTAAAAGATTTGGTTTGCTTTTGTTCCTGTGTCCTTGCAATTTTTCTTCCCTAATCTCTGCATATCATCTTAAAATAAGTAACTTCTGCTGAACCACTGATGTGACACAATATTTGGTCAAATAATTATCATAAAATATGTGTTACCTCTATAAATTTATTTTATAAAACGATCTAGTTAGGCAGTATCTTGGACCCATGGATCAAAATTTGATACTGTTATAATACAAGTGATGTAATAGGCACCTAACCTTGTAAGTACTTGATGAGACAAATCAAATGGATAATTTTCAATTGCACAACAAAACAGATTGAGTCGTTTAAGCCATATAATTTAATTCCTTAACGCAGATATATGATTTTTTTTCGTGTGTTGGAGTCAACCATGAAGCGGAAAATAATGTACTAAGCTATAAGACCATATATTGGTCCCGATTAATTAGCAGCAACATATGCTAATACGACAGTGCATATATAATTTCAATAAATATATCTGCATCTTCAAATTTCAATTTGAGTACTCGAGACGGTTTTATCTTTTAAACAATTTCACCCTCTTTTTTTTTTCACTAAAAATAAGATCTGATTTTATTTAGAACATTTCCATTGATGGTCTAATGGAGAGTTTATTGGACTTTTTTCTCTATTGATCCACTAACAGGAGAGTCCCAAGACTTGGAATTGTTTAAACTATCTTTAACGTCTCAAGTTTGTTGT
>CAODLS012456529.1:0-12222 GCA_948243855.1 Flueggea neowawraea | reverse complement strand
ACCAAGGTTGATTGCGGCTTATACCTCTAAAGCCAACAAGGTTGATTACGGCTCAAACCTATAAGGCCAACAAGGTTAATTACGGCTCAAACCTCTAAGGCCATTATAATGTTGTTTTCTATAGGTTCACAACAAACCTCTTTCACTCTCAACGTATTTATAAAAATATTTACAACAAATGAAATCTCTATGTTATAGTTGAGTATTTGAGATTAATGCCCTTGATCTTGATCTCTAGCTTGATTTTGTGTTTTGGAGTAAGGGAAATGATGAAAACGATTGGGACTTGAAAGCATATGATCATCCACATTTTTATGTCCTTCATTGATGTATTTATAGCCTCTCCAAGTGATATGACCGTTGGTGGAGATAAACTAGCTGTTGGAGTATGTTTCTGCCTGTTGCAGCTATCTGTGCCACTCTCACGTACGTCACTTTGTCATCACGTACGTCATCTGCAAATTCTCCAGCTTACGTACATTTTTTTTACATTTCACGTACTTTGATCATCTTTGAGCAAGTTTTGCTTACACGAACTTATATCTGACGTACGTTAATTGTAACGCACGTACGTGAAACGTGCTTCAGAGGGTTTCAATAGCTTCTACTTTTCTTCAGACCCTATCTCACGTGCATGACACAATTCTAACGTACGTGAAGCACTTACAATGGCTTGTTTTGTAACTCCGAGCTCTCTAACTTGTTTCTCTTCAAGTCAAACATTTTGATTATCATCAAAACATAAAAAGGAAGTTAATGTTGATCACCTTTGATCCAACAATCTCTCCCTTTTTGATGATATCAAAACTTTGAAGAATTTAAGCACTACATCAAAGGCAATGAATTTGATCAAAGATTTCATCATTGTCCAGAGGTTAGGTTCATAAACAATGTGTAATCATGTTGAAATTTTCACTCCCCCTAGTAAAAACAATTCATTCATAAAAATAAGTCCTTTTGGTTTTAACTCCCCCTTTAAAAACCAATTTGTGCATCATTTGAGTATTTTGAAAACATCATTTCTCCCCCTATTAAAAATGATTCATGCATAATTTTTAAAGCTTGTTTTCTTCCCCTTTTTAAATCAAAACAATATCAATTTAAAAAAATGATAAGAGTTGAGAAAATTGGGAAGATAATACAAATTTGACATCTCCAATGATGTAGGATCTTTGCTCCAAGGTTGTTAAGCCTTATTGAACGGAGACCTGATCTGATACCACTTATTGGAGAATTTTTCCGAGGATGCCTTGGTTAAGTTTGGAGAGCGGAAGTCAGTTAGAGTGAACAGAGAAAACAACACCATAATTTTTATAGTGGTTCAGGCAACCATGCATATGTCCACTACCTAAGTCTCACTTAGGCTTTTCACTATATCGGAGATTGATTCCATCTCAATCCAACAAAACCTTATACCAAGGTTGATTGCGGCTCAAACCTCTAAAGCCAACAAGGTTGATTACGACTCATACCTCTAAAGCCAACAAGGTTGATTACGGCTCATACCTCTAAAACCAACAACGTTGATTACGACTCAAACCTATAAGGTCATTACAATGTTGTTTTCTATAGGTTCACAACAAACCTCTCTCACTCTCAAAGTGTTTATAAAAAATTTACAACAAATGAAAGCTCTATGCTAGAGTTGAGTATTTGAGATTGATGCTCTTGATCTTGATCTCTAACTTGATTTTGTGTTTTGAAGTGAGGGGAATGATGAAAATGATTGGGACTTGAAAGCATATGATCATCCACGTTTTTCTGTCCTTCATTGATGTATTTATAGCCTCTCCAAGTGATATGACCGTTGGTGGAGATAAACTAGCCGTTGGAGTATGTTTTCGTTCGTTGCAGCTATCTGTGTCACTCTCACTATGTCACTTTGTCCTCACGTACGTCATCTACAAATTCTCCAGCTTACGTACGTTTGTTTACATCTCACATACGTTGATCAGCTTTGAGAAAGTTTTGCGTACGTGAACTTATATCTGACGTACGTTAATTGTAACACACGTATGTGAACGTTTCCTTACGTACGTGAAACGTGCTTCAGAGGGTTCCAGTAGCTTCTGCTTTTCTTCATAGCCTATCTCACGTACGTGACACAATTCTAATGTACGTGAAGCATTTGCAGTGGCTTGTTTCGCAACTTAGAGCTTTCCAACTTGTTTCTCTTCAAGTCAAACGTTTTGCTTGTCATAAAAACATAAAAAGGAACTTAATGTTGATCACCCTTGATCCAACATTATGTGACTTAGGTCTTACCATACTTTTCTCCTCTTCTGGTTGTCAGGTATTGGATCTGCAGACGGGTCAAACTCTTGGGAGGGGTCGCAAAATGGGCAGATTATTTGAACTTACCTTTCTTTATCTTCCTTCTAAACTCATATTTGCTGCTACCACAACTGTCTTTCCTCTGCATCAATGGCATCTTCGTTTGGGTCATGTTTCAGCCAGTAAACTTCATTCTTGAGTCTCTCGTGGTTTGTTAGGATCTATCAAATTTGAATCTTTGATTGTTTAAATTGTCAACTCGCAAAACAACCAGCTTTGTCCTTTAACATTAATAACTCTATTTCATATGTTCCTTTTGGTCTTGTTCACTCTAATATTTGGGGACCTTCACCTATTTCATCCGTTAATGGTTTTTGATATTTTGTTCTATTTGTTGACGATTATTCTCGATTCACTTGGATTTATTTTTTGAAACAAAGATCTGAACTCTCTCAAATCTATGTTACCTTCGCCAATATGATCAAAACTCAATTATATCGAACAATAAAAATACTTTGTACTAATAATGCCATGGAATATAAGGATTCTTCTTTCCTTTAGTTTCTTTCTCAACAGGATACTATTGTTCAACGTTTTTGCCCTCATACATCCCAGCAAAATGGTAAGGCTAAATGTAAACATCGTCATATTCTTGATACTCTTCGTACTCTCCTCATCTCTGCCTCTTGTCCTGAAAAATTTTGGGGGGAAGCTGTTTTGACTGCAGTCTATACTATTAATCATGTTCTTACTCCTGTACTACAAAATTTGTCTCCCTTTGAGCAATTATTTGGTAAGGCACCAGACTATTCTATTTTTAAACCTTTTGGGTGTGCCTGTTTTGTCTTATTACATCCACACAAACATACAAAACTGGAACCTCAGGCTCGCTTATGTTATTTTCTTGGTTATGGTATTGAACACAAAGGATACCGCTGTTGGGATCCCATCTCTAATAGATTGTGTATCTCACGTCCAATTTTGGGAAAATACCATGTTTTCCTCATTGTCAAAATTTCATCAAATTGGTCCTTCGCCCTCTTTATTTTTTACTAATTCATTTGTTGAGTTGTTTCCCACTTCGAACTTACCTGTTTCTGAAGAGCTCACTATTACTTCCACCTCTCTAACCACTCCTGTTGAGGCTGTCTCTACTTTTGATCTTGTACCCAATGACACTCTTCATCGCTCTGATCAGGTAAGAAAAACTCTTGTTTACCTCAAAGATTTTCATTGTTACTCTAGTATTGCTACCTTACATGAACCTTGTAGTTACCATGAGGCTAGCACTAAACCCCCTTTGGCAGCAAGCTATGACAGAAGAACTCCAAGCTCTTGAGGAAACTTGTACTTGGGATTTGGTAGATCCTCCTCCTGGTAAGACTTTGATTAGGTGCAAATGGATTTATAAGATCAAGACTTGCTCTGATGGATCTATTGAACTCTATAAAGCACGACTAGTAGCAAAAGGATATACACAAGAATATGGCATTGACTATGAAAAGACTTTTGCTCCTGTGGCTCGCTTAACCTCTGTCTGAAGTCTCTTAGCTATTGCAGCTGTGAAACAATGGCCCCTTATTCAGATGGATGTTAAAAATGCATGCCTCAATGGTGACTTACAAGAAGTTTATATGTGCCCTCCACCTGGATATTCTTATCCTCCTAATAAGGTTTGTCGACTTAAAAAGGCTTTATATTGGTTGAAATAAGCGCCAAGGGCTTGGTTTGCAAAGTTCAATTCTACTATTGGCCAAATTGGTTTCACCTCTAGTTCACATGATTCTGCTTTATTCATTTGGCATACTGCATATGGTATTGTTCTGCTTCTCCTTTATGTTGATGATATGATCATTACTAGAAATGATATCGCTTGTATTTCTGAATTGCAATAGTTTCTTAGCAAACAGTTTGAAATGAAAGACATGGGTCCTCTCAGCTATATTTTGGGACTTGAGGTATCTTCTTATTCTACTGGATATTATATTTCTCAAGAAAAATATGCCTCATATCTACTCTCTAGAGCAGGTATCACTAACACCAAAATTGAATCCACTCCCTTGGAACCTAATGTGAAATTGACTCCTACGGACGATGTTCCTTTTAAAGATCCTACCTTGTATCGCCAGCTTGTTGGGAGTCTTGTTTACCTCACCGTGACTAGTCCTGATATTGCTTATGCAGTTCATTTGGTTAGCCAATTTATGGCTGCTCCTTGATCTTCTCATTTTTCAGCGGTTCTTCGTGTTCTTTGCTACGTGAAAGGCACTCTATTTCATGGTCTTCATTTTTCTGCTCATTCAACTCTTTTCTTGTATGGATATTCAGATGTTGATTGGGCATGTGATCTTACTGACCGACGTTCTACTAGCGGTTACTGTTTCTTTCTAGGAGATTCTCTTATTTCCTGGAGCAGTAAAAAGCAAACTGTGGTAGCCCGCTCTAGTACAGAATCCAAGTATCATGCTCTTGCAGATGCTACATCAGAATTAGCTTGACTCCGATGGTTACTAGAGGATATGGGTATCCAGCACAATTAAGCCATTGTTCTTTATTGTGAAAATCGAAGTGCTATTCAAATTGCTCATAATAACGTGTTTCATGAATGCACCAAACATATTGAAATCGACTGCCATTTTGTGCGTCATCATGTTGGTCAAGGTACTCTCAATCTTTCATCTGTGTCCTCAGCAAATCAGGCAGTAGATATTTTCACCAAATCTCATCTCCCAAGCCGCTTTACAGAACTAGTCACCAAACTCAAGTTGGCATCGACAATTCCGCCTTGAGTTTGAGGAGGGGTATTAGCATAATTATAGGGATTATGATTGTATCAATATTAGCATAATTATAGCGATTTTGTATATTACTCTTAATTTCTTTCCTTTACTGTAACGTTATTCGTGTATTATAAATACACCACTTTGTAATGCACAAAAACACAATTCTCAATAAAACATTCTTCATTCATAATAAAGGCACTTTAAAATAAATGTTCAATCAAAGAGTGCAACAAAACTTCTTCTATTTTATTAGAAATTTATAGTATTTACTATTACCCGTAAATATTGAAATTTATATGTATAATAATTTCAAATAAGGTGATTGGTTAGTGGTTTTTTAGAGCTGCCTTAGTTCATAATGGACTTGTCACATGTTTTTTCATATTTATTCGGAGTATCATTATCTTGGTGAGAATTCTTTATTTGCTTGAAAAATAACTTCATTATGTAGTGTTACAAAAGATCATGTGTTCAATATCATAACTTTTAATTGTTAGTACTAACAATAATTGATTTTTTTTGCCTTAGTTCTAACAATAATAATTGACTACGAATTTAACTCTTTGTTTATATGGTCCAACGATAATAGTGTTTATAGTTTTTTTTTTCTTTTCTTATTTTTGCAAAGGGTCCGTAACAGTTTTTTTTTTCTTGGTTATCATTGTTGAAGTCAAAACCCATCGACAACAATCAACGACAACAGACGACAGCATGTAAGCAAGAGCCCACAGTGCCGACGACAACAGCTAGTCGCAAACGACAGACTTAGTCTAGATTTCCTCCTGCAGTTTGTTTAGATTGAGATTAGTTTCTATTAGATAAATTTCACTTGAATTAGGATTCTACTACTTGGTTCTTCTATGCTGTATAAGATCCAACATAATCAATAAACAAAGATGATTTTGATGGCTCATTATTTGCTCTAACATGGTATCAGTGCCATACTACCACGAACCTAGCCACAAATCAAATTATTCCTAATCCTCCAGCACCAACAACAGTAGCATCTTCTTTTTCTACCTCACACATCGCGTTTTCTATCAAATTAACCTCCAAGAACTACTTGGCTTGGAAAACACAGTTCACACCCATTCTAAAATATCAAGACCTGAACTCCTACATCGATGGAACACCTCCTCCTCCAAAGACAGTTCTAAGCAATAATCAGATTGCAGTACCGAATCCAGAATATGAAGCATTGTACAAAAAGGATCAGTTGCCGCTCTCATGGATTTTTTCGTCCCTCACAGAGGAAGTGTTTCCATACATTATCGATCTTCATTCCGCTTATGATGCTTGGCAAGCCTTAGCTCAAACTTTTGGCTCGATTTTCCCAGAATCGGCAACTTCAGATCAATATAGAATTGCAAGAACTGAAGCGCAACGACATGTCTGTCTCTGAATATCTTCAAAAGGCTAAAGCCCTGGCGGATTAGCTCAAATCCGCTGGTAGATCTCTTTCATCTGCTGAATTTAATGCCATCATCTACAGGAATATCGGCAGTGATTTTCATTCCATCATCACAACTCTGAATCTACGACCTGACCCTGTCCAATTACATGAACTTTATGGCCGGCTGATTGCACATGAGATTCTCCTCAAGGGATCTCAAACAATTCCCGTCGTTAACATGGTTGAGAAGCCTGCTTCTACCAAGACAACAGTTTCATCCTCTTCCTACACCTTCAGTTGCCATTCCTCCAATCATGTTGGTAGTTCCTTCCGACCTAGAGGAGCATGTCAAATCTGTGGTCTCCAAAATCATATTGCTGACCGTTGCAGAAGGCGTTATCAATCAGGTCGTGGCCATCAACAAGCCAACTGGTCTTATCGACCAAACATGCAATCATATGGCCAGCAATTTCCAACACAATTTCGAGGGCCAACACAGACTTGGTATCCAGACACTGCAGCCAATTTTCATATAACACCTGATCTTGGCAATCTCAGTATTGCACAGGAATACCAAGGCACCGATCAACTTCATGTTGGTGATGGCGAGGGACTCACAATAGCTCACACAGGTAACACCACAGTCTCTTCCACTCACAAACCACTCACTTAAAACACGTTCTACATGTCCCTGGTATAGTCAAAAACTTACTTTCTGTTCAAAAATTCACCACTGATAACTGTTGTTTCTTTGAATTTTGGCCTACCGACTTTGTTATTAAGGATCAAGCCACCAAGCAAATTCTGTTGCAAGGCCCAGTAAGAATGGTGTTTATGCTCTCAAGCCACTCAAGGAAGCCGCTACTGCTGAAAAATTGTCAGTGGAGGATTGGCATGTTCGTTTAGGTCATCCACATTATCGTACTGTTTCCAAAATTCTTAGAGTCCCATTTACCTTTTTCATCGTCTTTTGTTACTCTTTGCTCGTCTTGTGCTTTAGGCAAATTATCTCGTGTCCCATTAGCTTCTGTTGATCATAAGAGTACGGCTCTATTAGAGATTATTCATGTTGATTTCTGGGGTCCATCACCAGTTTTGTCTGTTTTTGGACATCGTTATATGTTTCTTTTAGTGGATGATTTTACTCGATTCATGTGGATATATTTTCTGAAAAATAAAAGTGATACATTTGCCACTTTCTTGCAATTTCAATCTCCTGTTGAACGTCAATTTAATACTCTCATTAAAGCTTTCCATTCCGATTGAGGTGGTGAATTTCAGCGTTTTCACAAACACTTTCTCTATTCGGGTATTGTTCATCGAATTTCCTGTTCTTATACTCATGAACAAAATGGAATTATCGAGCATAAAATTCGTCGTGTTGTTGACACTGGCTTAACATTATTAGCACAAGGGCATGTACCTCTCACATACTGGAATTTTGCCTTCGATAATTCGGTCATGTTAATTAATAATCTTTCCTCTCTGTGTTAGGTGACAAATATCCCCTCCAAAGTCTTCATAATCACACTCTTGATGTCCTTCAATCACGTCCTTTTGGGCGCACTATCTTTCCTCTTTTACGCCCCTATCAGTCTCGCAAATTTTCGTTCCGTTCCACTCCATGTGTCTATCTTGGCAACAATCCCAATCATAGTGCATATAGGTGTCTTGATCCATCTTCTCAACGTATTTATCTTGCCAGACATGCCAAATTCAATGAAAAATTATTTTTATTCAAAGAGTCTCAACCTTCGTCAACTCCTCCAATGCCTCATCCAACAACTCCATGGCTTACTTTATCTAATCACACCTTATCTCCAGGGGTCTCGACAACAGATTTACCAAACACCACCACACCTTTATCTCCTCTTCCACCGAATCCCACTCCCACTCGGTCTTCTTCACCCACAAAACCCACCTGTCATCAATCTCTTATCTTATCTCGTGGCTCCATTTCTCCCATCCCACCTCAAGGCATTTATTTAGCAACTCACTTGTCTGACACCACATCCTCCACTCAACCACCCACTCCTACCCACACCTGAACTCACTCAATGCAATTGAGTTCCAGCACACTACAATCACTTGGAAAATTTGCCCACTCAACTATTTGTTCTATAACTCCCTCTTCCATACCTCTAGTTGAACCTAAGACATACAAACAAGCCATCAAGTACTGTGAGTGGAAAACTGCCATGGCAAATGGAATGCCTGCCCTATTACACAATGACACTTGGGAATTGGTCTCTCGTCCTCCCAACACAAATATTGTTGGAAATAAATGGGTTTTCAGAATCAAAAGAAATGTTGACGGCAATATCTCTCGATATAAGGCTCGCCTCGTCGCCAAAGGGTATACGCAGGAAAGCGGGATCGACTACCATGAAACTTTCAGTCCAGTAGTCAAAACCCCGACCATTCGCGCAGTCCTTGCTCTTACCACTATGCTCCGCTGGCCAGTCCGTCAATTGGACATCTCCAATGTGTTTTTGCATGGTTTGTTGGATACACCCATGTACATGCAACAACCAACTGGATTTGAAGATCCCAACCGCACCCATCATGTGTGTTGTCTCAAGAAATCCTTATACGACTTCAAGCAAGCTCCCCAGGCATGGTTTCAACGTCTCGTTCAGTTCTTGGTTTCCCTCGGTTTCAAATCCTCCCAGGCTGATCACTTCATGTTCCTTTTTCATGGACCTGCAAACGCCACCTTGATCTTGCTGGTTTATGTCGACGGCATCTTGGTCTGCAGCTCTTCTCTCTCACTGATCAATTGGTTTGTCACTCGGTTAAGTGGCTCTTTTCCTGTTCGTGATTTAGGTGCCCTGCATTACTTTTTGGGAATTGAAGCCCAGCAAACTCCTAGAGGTCTACTCCTTCATCAACGCGCATATATTGTTGATCTTCTTCGTCACACCAATATGAGTGATTGCAATCCTTCTCCTACGCCCATGACTGTTGCTGCACCTCTCTCCAAGGCAGGTACACCTTTCAATAATCCCGAATTGTATCGATGAGTTGTTGGCTCCTTACAGTATATTACTCTCACTCGTCCCGACATTAGCTTCCCTGAAAACAAATTGTGTCAGTTTATGCACTGCCCCACCTTGGAACATTGGAAGGCCGTGAAACGTTTGCTTCGATATCTTAAACATACGGTGTCTGATGGTCTGGTTTTCAGCTCTACCAAAGATTTTCGCCTTCAATGCTTTTCTGATAGTGAATGGGCAGGTTGCCCGGATGATAGTCTCTCCACCAATGGCTATGCTGTCTACTTCGGCTCCAATCTCATTTCTTGGTGCGCTAAGAAATAGCCTACTGTAGCTCGCTCGTCGATTGAAAATGAGTACAAAGCGCTGGCCAATGCTACTGCTGAACTTATGTGGCTACATACTTTTTTTATTAATGTTGAAGTGATTTTCTTGATCAAGATGCAAGCCAAAACCTTGAAGAAAGTAATATCAAGCTAAAATAGACGGTTTGTGATGGAAAACTGGCTGCTGGGTGGACACGGGCATGCCCACGGGCGTGGCGTAGACAGTGTGCAATGCTGGAAACAGAAAGGAAGGTGTTCGTCAAAACAGTGAAGGACACGGCCTGGGACACGACCGTGTGTTGACAGCGCAGGGACACGGCCTAATACACGGCCGTGTCCCAGACCGTGTACCATGCGGTTTCACACGGATGCATGATTTCAGTTGTGTTTGGACCAGTTTCGACCGTGTTTTACCCTCCTATGCCTGTGTCTTCATTCCTGAACGTGTTAGGATGAGTTTGGGCGTTTTTTAGGGTTTCTCTCTTCCTATTTAGGCTTGTATTACTTATAAACTATAAAGGGGGGCTTGGGAACGTCTTGGTGAGGCTTTTGAACACCGTTGTTTTTTACTCTGAATAGTAGAATTACTTGTGCTCTGCCTGTGGACGTAGATCGAATTAATCGAACAATGTAAATCTTGTGTTCTTGTGTGATTGCTCTTTGTTATTCCACATTTACTTCTATTGCCTGATTTCCTGACAAGTGCTATCAGAGCTATAGTTGTTTGTTCAGAAACTCTTGGGTTCGTTCTGCAGAAAGAAGATGTCTTCATAAAAATTCGATATTGAGAAATTCAATTCGAATGATTTCACGCTGTGGAAGCTGAAGATGAAGGCGATTATGGTTCAACAGAAGTGTGAGGAGGTAATTGAAGGTGAAGAGAAATTACCGATAGAACTAACATCGGCGCAGAAAGTGGAGGCTGTGAATAGAGTACATAGTGCAATTCTATTGAGTCTGGCGGATGAAGTCTTGAGGGAGGTAGCTGATGAAACTACTGCAACAGGCTTATGGAAGAAGCTTGAGAGTAAGTATTAGAAAAGATCCCAATAACAAGCTTTATAAGAAAAGACTGTTGCATACCTTGAAGATGTCAAAAGGCATGCAGGTAAAAGAACATCTTGATAAATTTAATAGAATTATATTAGATTTGAAATGTGTTGGTGTTGACATTGATGATGATGATCAAGCTATGTTTCTGTTATATTCATTGCATGAATCATATGAGAGTTTTGTTGATACTATCATATATGGTAGAGAAGGAATTTCTGTTCATGATGTGAAGGATGCTTTGTTGTCTAAATAACTGAAGAGGTTAATTTCTAGTTCGGGTGGAGACAAAGTGGAGTCCGGGTTAACCGTGAGTAAGGGCAATAGAATGGGAAAGAATCATGGTTTGAGGTGTTATCACTGTAAGGAAATGGGGCACATGAAAAAGAATTGTCCACATAGGGGAAACGATGAGAGTTAAGGGCAAAAATAGTTCAGAATAATTCTATGGGATTTCAGGATAATTCTGATGAGGGGGAGAGTAGTGAAGTGTTGACTATTTCTGCACGTAGTTCTGAAGATAGCTAGGTTATTAACACTGGTGCAACTTATCACATGACTTTTTCCAGGAAATTGTTTGATTCTTTTAAAGAATGGAAAAACAGTGTGCACTTGGGAGATGGTGAGAAGCTGAGTGTTGAAGGTAGTGGATCTTTGAAGATTAGGATGCATGACGGGAAGGTTAAAAAACTTGATGCTTGGTATGTCCCTGGGTTGCGAATGAACTTGATTTCTGTTGGCGCTTTGGCTAAGCATGATTATGTTTTCTCTGGAAGAGATGGAGGAATTCGGGTGTGCAAATTTTCTTCGTTGGTGATGAAAGGTAAATTGCAGAATGACATTTACAACTTGATTGACAATTCAGTTGTTGCTAATGGTTTAAAGACTGTTGTGAGTTCTACTGAAAAACAGGTGGAGTTTGTGATTCAAGACTCCGGAACAGGCAAAGATTGATCAGGTTAATTCACGAGGGCTAACAACACATGAACCAGTGTATGGTAATTGTGTTGGTGATTTTCAAAAGCAGTCATTGGAAGACACAGGAAATATGCGGAGTATTGTGTTGTTAGGAGTGGATGGAAAGCTAGCTAGTGATGGCAAGTCCGGGTTCGACTTGGTTCGTTATTGCATGACTTGAGGCCCTTCAGGGTGGTGTGGCAGATGAGTGATTCAGGATTCAGAGTTGGATGGGAAAAGAAAATTCACTTCAAGGTGGAGAATTGTTAATGTTGAAGTGATTTTCTTGATCAAGATACAAGCCAAAACCTTGAAGGAAGTAATATCAAGTTAAAATGGACGGTTTGTGACGGAAAACTGGTTGCTGGTTGGACACGGGCATGCGCACGGGCGTGGCGTAGACTGTGTGCAACGCTAGAAACGAAAAGGAAGGTGTTTGTCAA
>CAODLS012456372.1:0-13276 GCA_948243855.1 Flueggea neowawraea | reverse complement strand
GGGTGATGGCTTGTTGCGATGTTACTTGCTGCAATGACAAGGACAAGAGTTGTTGCCCATTGAAAGAGCAAGATTCTGCTGAAACCAGACAAACCATTGAACCATCTTCTTGGTGGATGATTTAGCTTTTTAAATATCTTTATGGATTCACCATGATAGCCTTTTTATCAGTGTAATCGTATTAAAAATATGCATTATCCTAACGGTTAAATAAAACTATCTTCTTGGAGTAATGCTCTGCTTCATATTATCAGAGAAAATTTCTAAAGTTTGTGACTATTCTACATTGATTACAAAATATTGTTACGTGACTTAAGGGTTTGAGAAATAGTGTTATATTTGTGCACTATATGCAAATAAGTCATGTTGCTCGTTTTTTATATCTCGTACCACAACAAAAAAATTATAATGTACAATGTAAATGGCATATTGTTACTAATAGATTATCAATTAAAAAAAATTTTTTGATAAATCTTTTTATATTCAAATAAAATAAAATAGACTTATGCTCAAAAGGAAAGAAAACAGATAAAAGAGAGCGCTAGAATGCCCTAAGTATCTGAAACATGTTAATAAATTCCATAACAATTGCCCTCGGTAGAAACTATGAATTAAAATAATTTGTAAATGCTATATATTGTGATATATCTTAGGACGGTATAAAATTGAAAAATAATTTGTAAAAAGTAAATTGATGCCATAATATTTTTTTTTTATTTTTTTCTAGGGGAGATACTTCATTAATTTAGTATGAAGAAAAACTATGAATTAAACTTTTCCACACTCCAACGCTTATGGAATTGCTATTATGAGCAACAAATTATACCTACATTTTTTATTCACTTCATTCATGTTATTAAAATGAAAATTAAAGTAAATACTTCATGAATTCAGTAAGATGTCATCTTGCAAGTGCTATACATCGCGCTCGAATTGAATCGTCTCAAGATATATCACAATAGCGTTTTCTTGGTTCATAAAAGATCATTCTTAGAAAGGTCAGTGCAAGGATTAACTCCTGGTCTGCCAGGATGCTATCTTATGCGGGCAGACTTCAATTGCTTATCTCTGTTTTGCGAACATCCAGATTTATTGGTGTTCTATTTTTATGTTACCAAGTGCTATGATTTAGGAGACTGATTCTAAATGCAGAGCATTTTTGTGGCTAGGCAAGGAGCAGGGCTCTACAGCTCTGGTATCTTGGGATATTGTTTGTAGGCCTAAGGAGGGAGGGCTAGGTGTAATAGATCTCCTCTCCTAGAATAAGGTTGTTGTGGGCAAGAAAATTAGGGACTTGTTAACTGCTAAGAATTCACTATGGGCTATCTGGATTACTTCTTAAAAGTTTAAACATCACCAGTTTTTGGGTGATGGAAGGGAGTTCTCTTTCTGGTTTGACCCTTGGTTTCATGGTAATTCTGTTTTGAATGATGTCCCTTTGCTTAGCATCACAGATTCTAATATACTAAGGGATGCTAAAGTTGCAGATGTAAGGAGACATAATTGTTAGTTATTGCCTGACTCTTTGCATGATGAGACTACTCTGCATGGCGTGAAATTTCTCTGATTAATTTCAAAGCAAGAAGCCATGGCAAAATATCCTAGAAACATACCCATCATGGTCTATATTCTGTTAAAAGTGCCTGGAACTTATTGAGGCCTACACATCCAACTGTCCCATGGTATAAGCTTGTGTAGGGCTCTGATTATGTGCCTAAGTTCAGCTTTATTACCTGGCTTGCTTTGCATAACAGATTAGCAACTAAAGCATGATTATTTCATTGGAAATGGTCTCTGATGATGCCTGAATATTCTGCTCTAATACCCCTGAAACCATTGATTACCTATGCTTTAAATGCTCATTTACCTCTTCTGTTTGGAGAAGTCTGCTAAATTGTTGTAGGATCCAACATAATATCTTTCCTTGGAGGCAGGAAGTAAGCTGGTTTTCCTGCAAAGCAAGAGGCAAATCGAGAACCAGTAGAAACAAAAGAATTTTGTTGACTGCCATGATCTACTGGAAATGGAGTTTAAGGAATGAAGTTGTTTTTCACCATATACAGCCTGCCAGTTCCAATTTGTATCACAGAGTTAGAGAAAGTTTATCTCTTAAGTTTCCTGATTAGTACTGTCCTGAGTTGATGTTTTTTTGTCTCTTAGATTTGGTCTTTTTTTTTATTACAGATTGTATTGCTATTGGTAGTTTTTTGTCAGTGGTGCCTCTATCTCTTTGTCCAGATGTGGGTCAGAGCTCGGCAGGAGTACTATTAGAAAGATTACTTACTATTAGCCTTGTATATTCTGATTTCTGGCAATATAATTCTTTGATTTTTTTATCAAAAAAAAGATCATTCTTAGTTTTTTCAGCATGGCAGTTTAAAGAGCTAATAGAATTTGGTTTGATTGTTAATTCTTGCGGCTTTAGTGAGACGGTGGACATTTATTACCTTGTCAAGGGGCATTTTCAAATACACATGACTCACATTCGTATTTTACGAATTTACACAGTCTACTTTCAATATTTTACGCAAAATTTTCAAAACTACGGATTAACGAACTAAACTTATAAATTACAGATTTGTGAAAACCTAAATGCTTTTGGCAATTATGAAGTCATTATCATAACAAAATTTTTTCAACATGGCTGAAAATTGTGCTCAGTTGAAGATTACAATTGAATAGTGTTTCCATCCTATTCTCATCTTAAAAAGCAGAAAGAAACAAGAGAGTGACGCAGTAGTGGATAGCTAGGGAGAGAAACAGTAACATAAGTGCAGGCTGTAAGAACCCAAAACAATCAATACATATTATTCTGGACGGCGATGAATCAGTTTAAGCAAAATTGTGTTCTTCGCCATCTGAGTAACCTTGTAGGCAGCAAGGCGGTCATCATCTTTGATTGTAGACAATGATATCTGAGGGTCTTCAAGAAACCTTTGAAATGCATGGTTTCGAAACTATGAACAACACATTCAGTTATATGTATACAATAATCTGACTAAAGAAATAAAATCCTTAAAGCTACAAAACTCAGCAAGTTTTAGCTCCTCATTGCTCTTCAGAGAACAAGCAGTCCCACGTGCATTAAGCAAGTCCTTGCAACATCCATGTTTTGGAAACATGCTAATTCTAAATATCGAATTAACCTCGGCAGGTAAATGCAACAGCTGTTTGGTAGTCACTTTGTGTAACGAATAGGCCCATTAAAAATCGACTCAACTCAAAGAAAAACAGTAAATAAATATTAAATAGCTGATGGATTTTTTATAAAGGTAAAAAATCCTTTCTTTCTTGCGATGATGTAACAATATCAAACTGAATTTATGTATTATGAATACAGGGATCATCGCTACCATCATATAAGAGTCAGACAGGCGGTCAAGAAAACGGAGAAAACCCGTCAGCTTAGTACAATTCTTAATTGTTCAATGCATTGAACAAAGCATCATGCAAATGAACAGTAATAAATTGAGCTATACTTCTTGTTCACATAAATTGCGATTTTCTTTTTTAAATAAGATGGCGCATTTAAAACAATTAGACATGTCATCATGCACGTTGCACGTGAGTTTGATCCATATTATAATTTCATGTTATTATAACCAATTTAGATAATTATAAAACTTAAATAGGTGAAATAAATACTTAAAACATAGAATATTAATATTAAAAAGGAAACTCAGATATTAATGAAATTTGTAGTACGCACTAAGCATACCATTATAGTACAACATATATAACCTCAAGAGCAAGTCATGCTTTCCTCGCCTCACTTCCCTATCACTATAGACCACCGTCTCCTACCATTATGCCCTCTATCATATGCCAACTCATCATGCTTTTCCCCTCGTCTATATATAGATCATCCTTTTTATGTCTTTTCTCCATCTACCACAATCTTTCTGTCCCCTATCATTCACTTCTTCGTCAAAGACTATCATATCTATGCCTTTCTTTTTTCATCATAGACTACCCACTCTATATCTTTTCTCACTTTACCATTGATCATTCACTCTACGCTTTTGTCTCCTCCATCATGGGCAATCCTTTCTTTAAACCACACATATCCTCCCTGTAATATTCCGCCCAAACCGATCGAATTCCTATAATTCTCCATTCGGTATAATTTAGTTTTTGAGTGTTTCTATCTTTGATTAGAGGAATCAGAGGTTTCTCTATTCCTAATGTTGGTTAGTGGATGTTCTCTTGAGGGTCTAAGTGTTATAGAATCCTGAGGGAGGTTCAATGCATGTGGAGATTGAGAAATGTTGGGTATGTGAGCTGGAGTGTTAAAGACGTACGTTAGCCTTATTCATAACGTACGCTATCTGGGCAACACAAGATGTACGCTGAGGTAGCAAGACGCACGTTATCTGGAAATTCTACCATGATCAACATACGTAGCCCTTAGTGTGACATATGTGGTGAAGTGTTCTCATAAGACATGATGCCTCTGGAAGCTTAATAACGTACATTGAGATGGAGAGACGTATGTTGTGAAGCACCAAGACGTACATTGCATGAAAAATTATGTATGTTGCCTTTGTATTTGCTGAAACGCACCGTTTCGATCTGCAGTTCATTTATAACCCAACCACCGATGAGTTTTCCCATAAATCCGTCCATTTCACTCTTTTTACTCTCAAATCACTTCAGAGCACTTCCTTATTGTCTTCTTAACGTTCCTAATCCATTTTTGAGGTAAGAATCATGTCATTTCTTTCTCTTTTCCTCTGTTTTGAGAATTAATTCAGTTGGGTTGTTTTTGCTTGGGTGTTGAATTTCTGGATGATTCATGATGAATTGATGTTTAGGGTTGCTTGAATATGTTTAGTAGGACTTAGATTAACCAGAAACAAGCCTTGAATTAAGAGATTTGATGAGTTTTTGGTGGAGCTTGTGTTAGATTCGGGTTTGATGATTTCTGTCGAATTTTGTTGTTTGTTTGAGGAAATTGTTGATAGATTAATGTTCCTGAGGTTGAGGTTGACCAATGTGTATAGTTGATATTGATTTTTGCCGACCGAATCAGGAGTTCGATATTTTTTAGAATAACTTTTGTCCCAAACTAGTTTTGTAATTTCTGAAAAGTTTTCTCCTCCAGATTTATAATTTTTGAGGCTCTAGATTTGTAATTTTAGAAACTTGAGGCCTATATTTGTAATTTTAGAAAGATAGGTGTATATTTGTAATTTTGAAGAAATAAGCTAGAATCATAAATTCGGAGAGTTTGAGAGCTCTTTTGGGAATTTTGACTACTTGGAATATCCATTTGTAATTTTGGGAGCTTGAGGGACTAGTTTGTAATTTTACGAGGCTCGGAGACTAAAATGTAATTTTACATAGATTCCGATTTTTGGGTCAAGAGTGTTAGATCTTCGACCGATAAGGGTTGTTAGAAAATCGTTTGAACGTTCGAGTCTGCATATGCATGTGCACGCATTTCTGTACAGCCACAGTAATAGAGTTTCACATACTTTGTTTCTAATATATTTGTGTTTTTGATATATTTGTTTAGCTTCGTATTCCTGTCAGTGGGAACAGTCGCCCGACTTGGCAAAGAGTAGTTAGATTCATCAAAAACAACATGAATAGACTCTTCAACCTTTAAGAGTTCTCTTATTAAACACTCTATAGCTTTACTAAATGAAGAATAATCAAGAAAAATAGCATCATTCGGCATTGCATTAAATTTACCAAGATTTTATTTTCCATTATTAAGAACAAAACATTTGCATCCAAATGCATGAAAATATGAAATGTTGGGCTTTCTTCCTTTCCAAAGCTCATAAGGAGTTTTCTTGAGTTTGGATCGAATTAATGCCCTATTCAATATGTAACAAGTGATATAGACCTCCTTGGCCCAAAAGTATTTAGGAAGATTATTATCGTTTAGCATGGTCCTAGTCATTTCTTGTAATGTTCTATTTTTTTCTCTCAACAACACCATTTTGTTGAGGTGTTCTAGGTGCCGAAAAGTTATGTTTGATACCTTGTTCATTACAAAGATTTTCAAATGGCTCGCAATCGAATTCCCTTCCTTTATCACTTCTAATAGATACAATAGTGTATACTTTCTCATTTTGGACATTTCTACTAAATTTAGTGAATGCATGAATGACTTCATTCTTATGAACAAGGAAAACATCCATGTGAAACAAGAGAAATCATCAGCAATGACATATGCATATTGTTTGTCACATAGGCTTACGGTAGATGTTGGACCAAACAAATCCATATACAATAACTCAAGTGGTCTAGCTGTAGAAATCATGCATTTGCTTTTGAAAGATGTTCTAGTTTGCTTTCCTTTAACACATGCTTCACATATAACATTGTTTTCAAATTTCAATTTTGGCAAACCAACAACTAAATCTTTTCTTGAAATTTTTGATATCAAATCCATGCTTGCATGTCCTAATATTTTATGCCAAATCCATGCATCTTCATTGAAAGCCGAAAGACATTTTTCATTAAAAGATTTTGAGTCATTCAAATCCACAACATAGACATTTTCATGCTTATGACCAATGAATAAAAATTTTCTATACTTGATGCTTTCAATGATGCCATGTGATGATTCAAAAACAACACGATTATTCATATCACACAATTGGCTAATACTAAACAATTTATGCTTTAATCCATTAACAAGGCAAGCATTTTTAATAATTGACGAAGGTTCCTTACCCACTTCACCTTTACCTATGATTTTGCCTTTTGAGTTGTCTCCAAATGTTACATATCCACCACTTTTGAGCTCAAGTTTGGAAAATTGACTTTTATATCAAGTCATATGCTTGGAGTAACCACTATCAAAATACCAAACATTTGAATTCTCCTTGGCCTTCATGCATACCTACAAAACCGAATTTCAATTTCTTATTTTTGGTACTCATTGTCTTTTGGGTCCATAATGGTTAGTCCTAATCATGTTAGGAAGTATGGTTCCTTTGGGAACCCAAGCCTTCTTCACACCAATGTAGGCATTGTTTCTAATATTGTAAGAATAAACTATATGCCCCATTTTGCCACAATAGTTGCAAGTAGAGAATGGAAATGATGCATGTGGTCTAGCAAACCTAGTATGATATGATTTGTTGTCATTTTTGTAATTATATCCCAAACCAATTTTGGATAAAGATAACCTTTGACTACCAAGTAGCTTGTCAAGATTTTCTTTCCCTTGAGTGAGTTTGTGAGATACATTAGGAAGCCAATCAACTTCTTTTTTCAATGCAATTTTCTCATTTACTAAGTCATCATGCTTATTAGTCACACATTTAGCATGCTCATTCTTTAATCTATCATTCTCCTTTTTCAAACAATCATTCTCATTTTACAAAGGATCAATCTTTTTATCAAGCTCACGTACAATTTTCTTTAATGCAACATTCTTAATACCAAGCTTCCTAAATTCATCATGCAAAGATTCAAATGCTTCATATAATTCTTCACGAGTACAGGAATCACTTACCTCATCCTCCTCATTCTCTTTGTCTTCCTTATTGTCTCCAATTGCCATGAGACATAGGTTGACAACTTCTTCATTGTCTTCATCATCTGAACTATCACCGTTATCACTCCAAGTAGCCACCATTGCTTCACTTTTCTTTTTGAACTTTTTGTTGGCTTTCTTTAGGAGAGGACATTTGGGTTTGATATGACCAGGCTTCTTGCATTCATAGCAAATAATTTCATTCTCCTTCTTATTTGAAGAGTCTTTTAAACCCTTTTCCTTGTATAGGTTTTTAGAGAATTTCTTCTTCTTGAGAAATGTCTTGAATTTTGTAGTGAGAGGAGCAAATTCTTCATCTTCACTATCACTAGAAATTTCAGACTTTGAAGTTGAGGCTTTAAGTGTTATACTCTTCTCCTTCTCCTTCTTCCCTTTTATTTCTTCATCCTCATTGTTCTCTTTTTCTTCCTTATTGTCTCCAATTGCCATGAGACATAGGTTGGCAACTTCTTCATTGTCTTCATCATCTGAACTATCATCGTTATCGCTCCAAGTAGCCACCATTGCTTTGCTTTTCTTTTTGAACCTTTGATTGGCTTTCTTTAAGAGAGGACATTTGGGTTTGATGTGACCAGGTTTCTTGCATTCATAGCAAATAATTTCATTCTCCTTCTTATTTGAGGAGTCTTTTAAACCTTTTTCCTTGTATGGGTTTTTAGAGAATTTCTTCTTCTTGAGAAATGTCTTGAATTTTGTAGTGAGAGGAGCAAATTCTTCATCTTCACTATCACTAGAAATTTCAGACTTTGAATTTGGGGCTTTAAGTGTTATACTCTTCTCCTTCTCCTTCTTCTCTTTTATTTCTTCATCCTCCTTGTTCTCTTTTTCTTCCTTATTGTCTCCAATTTCCATTAGACATAGGTTGGCAACTTCTTCATTGTCTTCATCATCTGAACTATCATCGTTATCGCTCCAAGTAGCCACCATTGCTTTTCTTTTCTTTTTGAACCTTTTGTTGGCTTTCTTTAAGAGAGGACATTTGGGTTTGATGTGACCAGACTTCTTGCATTCATAGCAAATAATTTCATTCTCTTTCTTATTTGAGGAGTCTTTTGAACCCTTGTCCTTGTATGGGTTTTTAGAGAATTTGTTCTTCTTGAGAAATCTCTTGAATTTTCTAGTGAGAAGAGCAAATTCTTCATCTTCATCTTCACTATCACTAGAAGTTTCAGACTTTGAAGTTGAGGCTTTAAGTGTTATACGCTTCTCCTTCTTCTTCTTATTCTTCTTCTTCTCTTTTATTTCTTCCTCTTCTTTCTTCATGCTCATTTCATGAGTAAGCAATGATCCCATGAGATCCTCCAATGGTAATGTTAAGAGATCATTTGCTTATTGAATAGCATTCTTGATTGGTGCCTAAGGTTTTGGCAATGAACGACAAATCTTCGTTATTAGCTCAGAATGTGTATAGGCCTTCCCAAGAGCTTTGAGGCCATTGATGATGTTATTGAATGTATCAAACATGGCTTGTATCGATTCATCCGGCTTCATCTTGAAAAGTTCATATTTATGAACAAGTAAGGACACTTTGTTCTCTTTCACTTGTTTGGTTCCTTCATAAGTCACTTCAAAATTATGCCAAATTTCATGAGCACTTTGGCATTGTTGTACGTTATTGAATTGGTATCTACTAAGTGCACAAAACAGGATGTGCATAGCTTTATGGTTGAATGAGATCAAAACAGGATGTGCATAACTTTATGGTTGAATGAGATAAGCCTCTCGTTATATTCATTACATTCTTCCTTTGGATTTTTACCATCAACCACTTTGGTAGGAACAAATGGACTTTCATCCACAATTTTCCAAACATCAATGCTTTTCAATTTCAAGAATGTCATCATCCTTGTCTTCCAATATATGTGGTCACTGCCATCAAAGAAAGGAGTTCGGTTAATAGATAATCATTTTTAGACATGTTATTCGTGAATGCCATTTGGATATTTTCTCTTATAATGTTAAGCCAAGTTCAATAGAACTAGCTCTGATACCAATTGTAGATCCTAAATGGCAATCCAATAGGGGAGTGGATTGAATTTCTAACTTTTTCAAAGCTAATTTGAAATGTGTTTCAATAATAAAAATGAATTAAAAACAAAATAAGAACAACAGTCCAATTCACTCAAACAACAAATATAAAGAGAAAAGGGTTAGAGAGATCAAATCCAATGTTTATAGTAGTTCATCCCTCTTAGCCTACATCTACTCCTCATGCTTTCCCTTGAGATTTTGAATCCACTATTACTTCCTTGTTCAATGGGTGAAGGCAACCTCTACACACTCTTGCTTCTAAAGTGCAAGATTAAACCACTCAAGTACAACCCTTGCTTTTAAGACAAATAAGTAAACTATTCTCCCTCCATTACAATGATTTTATTTTAAAATGAATAACGAATCGTGGCTAGGATGCACCTCTTACTCGAGTTACACAAACGTCTTAGTCGAGTTATCTGACCCTCGAACAACTCGAGTTATATATTCATGTTACTCGAGTTGAATTTCCAAGTATGGTGATTGATTTTTCTTCGGGGCACTTTAGTTCTTCTGGACGCCTTGCTTAACTCGAGTAAGATGGAGGGATTACTCGAGTTAGATAATTGTCTTTCAACTCGAGTTATAGTTCATCATAACTCAAGTTAAATTATATTCATAGTTGTCTTTGGAAGTCTAGTTTGCTTCGTGTCTCTAGTTCACTTTGATTACGCGAGTTGAGGTGTTTGTTACTCGAGCTAAGCATCCACGGACACATATATAATGTTAAGTATCAAACTCAATTTTGTTCATCATCAAAACATAAAAGGATCCAAATGTTAACCATCCTTAGTTCAACACCCATAGTAATCAATAAGTTTCCTAGAGGGATTAGGTTTCTTCATGATCAAGATGGGATGATTTTTAGAAACATCTGGTCAAAATTCACTAAAGGGGCTATTCGATTGACGAAGGGAACTTAAGTGAAGTATGCCTAATCACACTTGAATAAGGGGACGTTGGCAATCAATCAGTTTCCTAAAGGGAGAAGATTTCTTTATAATCAAGATGATTTTCGAGGCATTCAGCCTGGAAATCACTAAAAGGGACGTCAGATTTGCTAAGATGGATTGAATGCCAAAGATAAGAGTAAGGAGCAAGGCGAAAGCTTATCTACTATAACTATCAAAGGGGAATTCGTCTACAGTAGCAAAATACACTATAAAAGGCCTTAAGGCAGCAACAATTACCCATTACCCCCCCCCCCCCAGTTCACATCACTAGACATGGCCAAAATCAAACCAATCCAAACCGTTGGTTCAAACTATAACCAAACCGCCAAAAAACAAAACCGGACAACCCGAAAACCACCAACAACCAGGCTCCTTCCAGTTCTACCCTCTTAAAAATGGTTGGACCGACAATTGAACCATTTCCTTGAACTAGAACCAGCAGTTCCGAACTGTCGTGATGACTACATGGCACACTAAATGGTCCATTTATCTTAGTCTTAGTTTTATCTTCGTTCTTAGAATTTTTTTTTTCTCTTGCTATTTTCTTTATTTCCATCCTTGTAATCAATTTTTCTTCATTAATAAAATCCTCTTTATCATTGTGTACGTGAATTGAAGTTAGATCGAGCTTAGTAAGGAGCAAAAACTCATTTACAACAAGTTAAGTCCCTTTTTTGTTTTACAATTGTTTGATTGAAGTTAGATCAAGCTTAAACTTGGTTTGAAAAAACTGAAAATTCTTTGGTAGGCTTGAAAAAGAGCAACATTGTTTTCCTTTTCCAAAAAATTAAGAAACAGAAGTTTGCTTTCCTTGTTATGAGAAAAAAGAAACATACAACTCTATTTTCCATGCTGGCAATAAAGATTATAGATGAAGTAGAGATGGAGTTGTTTATGCATTTGGGATTATTTTCAATCAAAAGAGAGGGAGGGAAAAAAAAAAGAATCAGGCAATGCTTGTCTCCAAACTAGAGTTTTCTTCAAGCTCTATACCCTAAACTCAAAAATTATGAATTCTTAGCTCTAGGTTTACTCCTTGTTTAAGCGATCCTCTAGATAAAGGTCTGACCTCCATTTTTCTTGTCTTTACATTCAAGAAAGTCAAAGAGCATGGAAGAACGTGGAGAGCTCTCCTGTTAGCATTGGCATGCCTAAGCTATTGCTTTGTAGAGAACATTACAAATATAAGGCGAAGGTGAAATAAATTAGCTCACAAATGAAACAGCTAAAAGAATCATTTGAAAGTGAAAATAAACTTAATAAAAATTCAAATCAAACTCTGACAAAAAAAATTTAAATATGAAAAAATGCTTGACATAACTGAAAAAAATAATATAAAAGGACTAAAATTAGAAAAAAAATAGATACTAAATTGCTAAAAAATGAAATAAAAAATGAAGTTTCCGAACGGAGTTCTATAATCATCACATGAAAAGAGGTTAGGAACACTCACGGTCACTCAACTTTCTGATTCAATGCACAAAAATAACTTTTCTTTTCAGGCAGGTCACTTAACCTAGATAAATTGTGTTCCCAATATACCAACCACTGAGTCCATGCCAAATGTCCAGTTAATGGGCCATGTCGATGTCCACATCATGCCATGTCGGATACACGTGGCAGCTCATCCATGCCATATGCCGCGGTGGCACCCAAAGTTGACTTCTCAAATTGTCACGACCCATTTCCGGGACCATGACCGGCGTACAAGGTGAGCCGTCTATAGGAGTCCGGCCTATCCCGCACACGCCTCCATAGTACAGAACTTCTACCCAATTTTCAAATTTAAAGAAATATGAAAACAAATAAAAGTACAATCTTTGTTAATTAAAAACAAAACATATATAATATTAAGTGCGAAAATTATTTCAAATTAAAACATTTTAAATGTCAAAAACAATAACATAAACATAAACACATCCCACAGGACCCCGGTGTGGAGCATCTAACAAATCATACAAATGGGCCGGTCAAAAGGGCACTGACCGCAACATCAGAATCCCTCATTGAGCATCAAATGTCAACGAACATAATCCTCAAGGGTCACCTACTAGATGATAATAACAGAGACAAAACAAACAAAGAAAAAGGGTCAAACCCTATGAGTGAGGGACAACACTTCAGATCGCCTCATACGTGCCTCACAAAGACTGGTTTGAAAACCATTTGAAAACTAACACATGCGGTATATGACAGGTATACATACGTATACGCTATATACATAGTATAGTTTCCACGAATACATTTCGAAATTGTTTGCAACCAAAACAAACAAAAAATCTTTCCAAACCTTATTAAAGTTGTCATGCTTTCCAAAGTCAAAGCAAAACTTTTCAAAAACGTTTTATCTTATCAGAGCTTTCAAAACAAAACCCTTTTAGGTTGTACTAAGTATTTCAGAAATCCAAAACCCTTTTACCGAAAACTCTTATCAGAGTTCAAAACTTTGCCACGTAGGCATTATTTTCTAGAATATTTTTAAAATAACTAAAACTCCAATGTTTTAAAACCCAAGTAAGATTCTTTCGAAAACCTTTTGTTTTAACAAATGTTTCAAACAAAACATCTTAAAATACTTCAAAACTTCCGAAAACCCTTTCTTTTAAAGCTGCTACCAAACTGTTTCAAAAATAGAACTCAAAACCTTTATAGTTTTTCTCAAAACCTCATAATCAAAACTTTTCCTTGAAGGCATCATAATACTAATAGTATTATTTTCAAAATCATATCTTATCAGTGTGGGATTTGCCTATACTCAACCTGCAGATGTGGG
>CAODLS012455878.1:0-18232 GCA_948243855.1 Flueggea neowawraea | reverse complement strand
TTTGTTATTGATGATTAGATGTTCAAATTCATGTATGTTTTGTCATCATCAAAAAGTAGGAGATTGTTGAGTTCAGTTTTGATGATGATGAATGCAAAACATCCATCAAGAGGTGCAAAGCTGTGGACTTGTTTATATCTTACTACAAAGCACTTAAAATAGGATACAAGTCATGTAGACTAGGTGTTATATGCATAGAAGGTGATACAGTGCGCGTAGATCATCAATTCCAGAAGGCAGTTAGCATCGGACATTGATCTACGCACACATACATATGTGCAAGTTACGTAGACGTGACTCACTCAGAAAGCAGAGTGATCCCAAATTATATAAGAAGAGTTGTAAATGGATCAAGTCATGTTATATGATGCACAATCTGAATTGGTTGCACAAGCATACAAGTCACGTTGCAAAAGATGCAAGTCATGTAGATGTGGTCCAGATAAGGACAAAGCCAAGACGTTCCTCGAGATTTGAATTTGAATATTCTCTGACATAGATGGAAAATTCAAGTGAAAAATCAACGGACAAAAACTGTCTGCGCACGTACTACAAGATGCAAGGCACGTAGAAGGCCACTGGGCAAAACTTGCATATCCTGGATCGAAGATCAATGCCCGCAGTATATGGCACAACTCACGTAGAATAATGATCAAAGCACGTAGATGGGTATAAGACACATAGATGCCAATCCATTCAAGGCAGTAACTACTGAGGTTCTTGCAAGACATGTAGAATGGCAATCAAGTCACACAGAACTCAGTTGGAAAAAGTACAAAACGCGTGTAGTATAAGGTGACGTCAATTAATTTGGAATTCTACACTCTCTCACAACGGCTACTTCGAGGCTCCAATGACTGTATTCTTTCGAGTGACTATATAAAGACGTCCTATATCAGATGAGAGACAAAAGAGACATTTGCTAAGACTTGCTATCTACTTTCCCTCTTCTCTACCTTTCTAACCCATTTGAGCTACTTACTTGCAATTTTATAGTTGGGTTTGTGTGAGCTTAAAACTGTTATAACATTGGATTTGTAATATCTTGAATTATTGACAAGTTATTTTTGGTAATTTCCCATTTTAATTGGGAAAATAATATGTAACATTTGGTATTTTTTGATTAATTTTTGGTAATTTTTTTATTATCTTGGAAAATAATTTTATGTTGTAAAATTAAATTTTTGTGTTTTAAATGTTAATTGAGTGATTAATGAAGTTTTGAAGTGATTAGAGTTGATTAATTAAGTTGAAATTGGTGGATAATTGAAATAAAATCGGATTGAAAAGAAAGAATAGGTGACAGGTCGTTTGGGGTATGAGACAGAATACATGTCGTTTGATCTTGGAAGGGAGCTGTCATCCGAGTCAATTAATTGCCGTTGGCGCGTTGCTGGCCAATTCCTCAGTAAAACGACGCGCCGTTCTAGCGAGATAAGCTGTCTTTCGACTGGCGTGCCTGTCGTCCGGTCTTGTGCTGGGATTTTTTTCCATAAAACGTCGTCGGTTTTGTCTGCTGGCCTTTCAAATCAGCCGCCCACCACCCAGAAAAGCCTGATTTTCTTCAGTTTTTGGAACCCGATTCCACCGCCCATACTTATTCTTTTTCTTATTGTTTTTGCCATTTTCCATACATCTGCAACTACTCTTCAGTATTCTCTCAACCTACACGCATTTTATCTTCATATAAGGTAAGAAATCATTGCTCAAAACTCGTTTATTTCCACTGTTGAAATGTTAAAATTTTTCTTCATTTTCTGAGTTTTTCATAACTGTTGGGGAACGATTTGGCTTTGCTTTGTGATGATTTCTCGAGGTATTTTAGGTTGCTTTTAGTTGGATTATGATGGAGATAAAGGTGGGAAACAAGGAGAGTAGATGAAGGTAGTGTTGTAGAGTTGATGGGTTAATATGGATGGTTCAAACAGAATTTTGGAACTGTTTTGACGTGTTTTGTATTTCTGAAATGAGTTGGATAAATCCTCATGCTTCTGGGCTGTTGGTAGACAAAAGGGGGTGTGTTTGATTGGTTAAAAAGGCGTAGTTACGAGTTTGGAAGTTTGAGAGACCATTTTGATGTTGTTATGAATCAAAAGGGACTGAAAATGAAATTTGACATGATTCTAGACATTTGTGGGGACTGGATTTGATATTTTGCATCTACATTAAAATTGTAATTTTAGGAAATTTGAAGCATATTTGTAATTTTTGAGAAATTAGTATTAATTTGTAATTTTAGAAAATTGGAGGATTTAAATATGAATTTAAATTACTTGGAGGACTTAGTAATAAATCCTAAATATTTTAGGGACTAAGTTATAATTTGCCAAGTCCGGGGGACCAAAACATAATTTTATATTATTCGGGGACCAAACTGTAATTTTACTTTGATTTGAATTTTGGATTAAGAATGATATAATATCATTCAAAATATTTTTTGGGATCTTTTGAGGGTTCGAATTTGCATTGCATAGCATTTGGTACAACCACAATATCGCATTTTGATTTGTTTCTAATATATATCTATTTGATATATATATTTGTCCAGCTTCATATCCTAGTCAGTGAGATTAGCCGGCGATCAGTGGTACGTGTTTGGACCATTCAGCTTGGATTTCTAAATGAGTGAAATGACAGTTTTAGACACATAAGCTGTATCTTCTAACTTATATATGTTTTTGTTGTGCTACGACCATAACATGTAATCTGAATAATTAAAGGATTGAAAAATTCTAAAATCCGATCTATGTGAAAACTCTATTGTGGAAACTTAGTTTTCTTTGGAAATTTTGATGGTTTTGAAATAAATATCATGTTTGATATTTATTATGATTTTGGATTTTAATATATTCTCTGTACATGATACTTTGTACAGTACTTTGAAATATTTTAATAATAAATATTTTGTGAACGATTTGATGTATTTGAAGAATATTCTTTTTGAATTTAAGTATGATTTTCAAAATTAATATTCCATTTGTTTGTATGTGTATATGTGAATATTTTCAAATACGAGTATTATAATTTATAAGAAGGAAAATATTTTTTTTCAAAAAAGAATATTCTGCTGAATTCGTATTCGTATGAAATAAAAAGTGTTTATTTCATTTTGGCTATTGAATTATGAAATCAGCTATTGTATGATTTGATAGTGGTGTAACCACTAAGTTGTATTTGGAATGGCAAATACGATTTTGGTAAAATTATGATTTAATTATGATGACTTGGGACAACTCAGTTACGGGGGTAAATCGTGACATTTGGTACCAATGCATTTAGAACTCCAAACTACCAAAGATGTCGATAGCCATGTGCCCCAACCTGGCACATAATATGATATTGATTACTGGCAGAGTCCACGTATTTGACCAGTGGTGGAGACCACATAAGATCTCGTGGTGGAGTCCACATTGACTATGATAGTAGTCCCATGTTAAATTGGTTTTGATATGATAAGATTTGAAACCAAATATTTCGATATTTGTGTTATATGATTTGAAACCGAAGTGTTGATATTTGAATTTTCTGGTTTGCAACTAGATATTTCGATATTTGTGTTATGAGATTTGAAGCCAAATGTTTCGATATTTTCATTATAAGATTTGAAAATATGTTTTGGATTTGCGTTCTATGATTTGCAAATAAACATCTTCGCACGATTGTTGTTTGTTGTTTGCCTTGGTTGCGAAAGATTTCGAAATAAATTTCAAATTACTACTTTTTACTTGGTGTGTATATGTATATACACTTATATCTGCATGTGACATTTTCAAACTGTTTTCAAAATGGTTTGTGTGAGGCCCTGTGCCGTTCTAGTGTCGTTTCCTCATTATGGTTCTTACCCCTTTCTTTTCAGTCTATTTTCCTGTATTCTTGCTTGCAGGTAATATTGGTTGATTACGATCTATTGACATTCGACACTTGGGTGAGGCATTCCGCAGTTGCAGTCAGTGCCCTTTTGTTCGAGCTCAGTTATTATTATTTGTTAGTTGCTCCACACCGGTTTACTTGTGGGTGTCTATGTTGTAGAGTTATTTGGTATTTAACATGATTTATTATTTATCAAATATCTTTATTATTATTAAAGTTGTTTTAAAGCAAGTTTGGATTTCTATTTATTAACCTTTTATAAATGGTTTTAATATGGTTAGAAATAAATTCGTTAAGTTATGTTCTTTAAGGCTTGTGAGAGATGGGTCGGGCTTCCACAAACGGTTCGCCTCGTAAGTGCCACACTCGCAGTCTGAGAACTCTGACTCTTTCTCTGGCCTCCAAAGGAATGCATGCGCCTCTGCTTAGGCTGACTGCTCTGACATTGGCCCTACTGGCCTCTAGAAGAACTCTATATCTTCGCCCTCTTGAGCTCCCTCGGACGCATGCCATCCTGATACTCCATACCCCTCGCAGCTTCTGCGATCTACGATATGGTAGTATGGTTTTGAGTTGCCACCACTCTACTAATCTTGGTTAGCAACCCGTTCAAGAACTTCCTTGCTAAGGCCTCCTCGTTGGGGGCATCTGGCGGAGCATATCAACTCAACTCCTTCAATTGATCCTCATACTCTGTCACTGATATACCGGGTTCCTGCTCGAACCCGGTAAACTGATCTGCCTTCTTATCCCTCACACTCAGGGGAGGGACAAACAAAGTCAGTTCACTCTTGAACTCATCCCACATGACATCTCTACGTGGCCCCAAATCCTGCCACCATCTGGCCGCTCGACCATCCAACATAAATGTAGCAAGATGGATCCTCGTAGTATCATTCGTAAGCTCCATCACATCAAAGCACCTCTCCACATTAAATGTGAAGATCTCGGGATCCTCTCCCATCGTCCCCGCAAATCTTGACGGACTGAGCTTTAAGAATCTGCTAAGACGAGACTCAGCATATGTCCGTGATGCCTGGGAAGCTACAACTGGCACTGGCTGAACAAATGCCTTAGGCTGAGGTGGAAGAACTGTTGATGCCGCTGCTGGCAAAACTGCCTAACCTCTGACAACCTGACCGGCTAATATAGCCTCGCCTCTACCCATATGAGAACTTGGGTAAAGCATTCAAAAGCATCCATCGGACTTGCTGGCGCTGCCTGCTGCTAAGGCTAAGGTACTAGAGAAGCAACCTCTGGCACAATGTGTGCATCCCGTTGATCATACTGATCTGTGACAGAATGAGAGACGGCCTCGACAGGAACACGTCTAGGCCTCCATCGACCCCTATCGCTGTATCTACCACAACGCTGATCTATAGCTACATGCAACAAACAAAATCGGATATGCAATTTCAATGTAAATGATCGCCACAACACCAAGTCAGAGATCAAAAGGTATACAAAAGGAAAATTGAACTGACTCAATCAAAGAAACCTAAGCTCCATACCGACCCTAAACTTACGAAACCTACTCGTCATGCTTAAAGCAATTGCGACATCAGGGCGTGTACAAAGCATGACATGCATGATGGATCAAATAACAGAAACATATGGAATTCTACTAATATAATCTCTGGCTTGCCTTGTTGTAGGACAACCTCCCTTGCTTAATGACTTTCCAAGAACAACGGGAATCATTCGTTTCTTGGAATTCAGCATGATAAACCTTTCTAGAACTTTATCAATGTACACACTTTGACTTAGTCCTATTAGCCTCATAGATCTATCTCTATAGATTTGTATCCCTAGGATATGTGAGGCTTCACATAATTCTTTCATAGTGAAACACGTTACCAACCAAGTATTGACACTCTGCAAGGTAGGAATATCGTTTTCAATTATCAAGATGTCGTCAACGTACAACACTAAGAATATTACCACACTCGTACTAACCTTCTTGTATACACAAGGCTCATCTTCATTCTTGATGAATCCAACCTCTTTGATCGCTTCATCAAAACAAAGATTCCAACTTTGGGATGTTTGCTTCAATCTCTAAATAGATATTTGAACCTTGCATACCTTACTAGGATTCTTAGGATCGATAAAACCCTTAGGTTGTGTCATGTACACATCCTCAAGGAGTTTTCCATTATGGAAAGCAATTTTGACGTCCATTTGTTGTATCTCATAGTCATAATATGCTGCTATAATAAGAATAATTCTAATGAATTCAAGCATGACGACTGTTAAAAAGGTTTCACCATAGTCAATACCAAGAGTTTGTCTAAAACCTTTTGCAACAAGTCTGGGATCGGCTTTGAGATGTTTTATCATGTCAAATGCTTCACAGTTTCGAATTGCTTTTGCAAATCCGCAACTATGGTTGCAAGCATAAGACATGTGACGTACGTTGAGTTACTTATATGCTTCTCATAAGCATCCTTTTGTGCTCTAGGGGCATTGGATGCTGGTAATTGGGGAACCGATGTATCTAGGACATAAATCTTCCTTTCTTGCTTAAGAACAATTCTTAAGTTTCAAGACCAATCAAGGAAGTTAGTCCCATTTAATTTCTCCTTCTCAAGGATCGATCGCAAAGTAAATGTTAATGTGTTGTTGTTTGTTGCCATTATTTCTACATACAAAATATGCATCAATTAATAAGAGGTATTTTGAATACTCCCACTAAAATTAGCATCCCTAAAGTTAATTTAAGTTTTAAATATAGTCGGTATAAAATCCATATTTCAATCAAAGTTAAGTCAGTTGAGCTCGTCCTTAACATTAGCTATTTAGGTAGAAAACTCTTTTTCAATTATATCACATATATGTCTTGTATTTTTAGGGATTTTAACATCTCATGTCCTTGCATTTAAATCTCTTTCTATGCCCTAGGCCCAAAACCATTTTTTTAGTCATGTTAAGTCTAACCATAACCAAAACGTAGATAAAACCATTATCTACTCTTGTCTCACTAAGGTAATCAGGTGCACCCTACGGAGGCAGAAACTACACACCGACGAACAAAGCCTTGATAATCATTGATTAAGGAAGGCATTTTTTGACTTACTATTTGTAGGAATAAATTCGGATTTTTTTGTGTGTGTGGGATAAGAAAATAAAACATGCATCCATAACATATATATGCATCACGTGAATATATAAATGGCATAATTTAAACATTACCTGCCCAAAACTAAGTTTGATGTCACAAGCTAATGTGAAGATCAAGGGTCAACCTAGTATGGTCTTCAATCTTTTTTGCAACGAACAACCTTCATCTTCTTTTACATTCAAAATATAAATAAGATTTATTCTAACCTATTCTAAAATAAATTTTACACACTTGCCAAAGCCAATAATAAAGACAAATGAAATAGGCACAAGTTGACATACCCTTACAATGAACCATAATAAACCAATCACATTGGGTTAATTGGGCTATGTCATGCACCATGCATATTGAATCAATATTCAAATCAAACATAAACAGATTATGAACATAAGAATATTATACAATTAATCAAATAATTATATTGATTAAACGGTGGATGTGTAAAGAGGTTTCGCAAGCCGGTTGCTAGGGAGGTTTGTGTGAGCTTAAAACTATTATACCATTGGGTTGATCTTGTATCAAGCAAGGTTGTTTGCTTGGGGTTGATAGGTTTTCTAGTTAGCCTTAGAAAACTAGATTTTTGGTTTACCCTAAAACAAGTGGTGAACAGTTTTCTAGTTAAGCCCGCAAAAACTAGGGAAACGGTTTTCTTGTTGAGCCTGCAAAAACAAGGTGAACGGTTTGCTTGTTGATCCCGCAAAAACAAGTGTGTAAACGGTTTTTCCTCCACCTGAAAGTGAGGAGTTAGTGGATTGAAGTTCTTGAGTGGATCTCGAGGAGTGGACGAAGGTCAAGAAGACCGAACCACTATAAATATTGGGCTTTGATTTCTCTCTTTACTCTCTTTATTTTGCTTCATACTTGCTTTACATTGTTTGTGAATTGGTTTTTCTTTAGCTTTCGCATTTAACTTTGTTATTTGTTTTAATAGCAAAAGTTTTTCAACAAATTTTTCAAACTCTTTAAAAATCCAATTCACCCCCTCTTGGATTGCCATTATACATTGGGACTGAGTATTTTTAGTTGCTATCAGAGCTTGTGCTCTTGATAAATTTTTGGCTTAACATCCAAAGAGCTAAAGATTCCAAAAATGACATTTTTAGATAGCATTCATAGATATGAAGGTGTTGTTGAGGAAGGTCCATATGTGCCAACTATGCTTGTATATGGAAGACAAGTGAAGAAGCCAAAAGAGGAATGGAATGAAAATGGAAAAAACTGCATCTCATACAACCATAAAGCTATGCGTATTCTCTACTGTTCTTTGAGCAAATCTTAGTTCAACAAAGTGCAACAATGATCTACTAGTCAAGAAATTTGGCAAACTTTGGAGGTTACTTATGAAGGAACAAGCCAAGTTAAAGAAAACAAGGTTTCTCTTCTTGTGCATAAATATGAGCTATTCAAGATAGGGGAAGAAGAATTCACTCAAGAAATGTTTGATCACTTGAATGATATCATCAATGGCCTTAAATCTCTTTGCAAATCATACACAAATTCTGAGATTGTGAAAAAAATTTCAAGGGCTTTGCCAAAAAGTGGGCTTCCATAAAAACGTGGGTTTCCAAGAAAAATGCAATTTTATAAGCCAATGATCTAAATTCGTTGTCTTTGGAAGAGTTAATTGGTTCCTTACTCACTCATGAAATGAGTATGGAAGAGGATGAAGAGAAGGAAGGCAAGAAGAAGAAGAAGAAAAAGGACATATGCATTACATTCCAGACATCAAAGTATGTTGAAAGCTCAAGTGAAAATGATAATGAAGAAGTTGATTCTGATGATGTGAAGCACCTCATAAAGAAATTATGTAAATTTCTCAACAAGGAAAAAAGAGCAAAGAAGACCAACAAAAGGAGGAACAAATTTATTTACTATGAATGTAATGAATTAGGACATATTGCCAAGCTCATTATGGATGTCTTTGTCACTTTGTGCATAATCAAATCTATCATATAAGTTCAGTCAATAATAAATATCTTCACCGGCTACAGTAATAAATAGCTGACAAAATTAGACACATGCAAAGGCAAGAAATTGTGGGTCCACAAAGAGTTATGAGTATAAGGCTGCCCACAACGAGGCTACCGTTCCTAGCCCCCAGACCGGGACGCGTTACCTCGTCCTTGTCCGGTCGCAGACATTCGTCAGGAGTGGGCCCCGCGCCTGATATTTACTTTTTAAAAAAATATTTAAATCTGACTGTTGGATTTGATTGATCCAACGATTAGATTTACTGCAACAGTAATATTACCGTTGGAGTGCCGTTGGGGGCCAAAACATTACCCTTTTGGTCCCTAACGGCTAATTTTACCCATTTTCCTATAAATACCCCCCTAAACACATTTTTTCTATCTTTTCTACACTTCAAACACTCATTTCTCTCCCCCAAACTCTCTCAACTCTTAAAATTTCTCTCCATACTCTCAAATTACTCCCACTCCAATTTTTTTTTCTCTCCAAAATTATGGATCACATCAATGAAAATACTCAATCCTCCCAGCAAAATAACCCATCAAATTTTGCCAACTACCGATATTCTCAAAATAATCCATCAAATTTTTCCTCTTTCACAAACTATCAATTCAATTTCAACGCTTCATTTTCCTCATTTTCATATCAACTCCCACTTTCTAATTTTGGTAATTTCTAAAATTTTACATCCAATCTTTTTTCACAAAATAATCCTACATCCCCTTGTTGGATAGGTGCTCGAAGACGGGTTCCCAAGGGGATTCTCCTACTCCTGAAATGAACCCCCGAGCCCACTATTGGTCTAAGTAATCTCAGCCCAGACGTTGGTGCCAAGTACAAAAAGTGGATTCCTCCGCACGACGTCAAGTTGGCTAAGTGTTGGATCGCTATTTCCGAAGACCCCATAATGTCCAACGACCAAAACGCCAACTCTTTTTGGAAGCGAGTGGTTGCGCGCTTCAACCACGGGATGGAGGCAAGCGAGCAACGTTATGGGAAGGTCATTAAAAATAGGTGGTACACACTCAACAAAATTGTCACCTTATTTAAAGGCATCTACAACAACGTTGCTTCGACTTATCATACGGTTGGAGCGACGACATGATTATGGAGCGAGCACGCGCTGTCTACTTGGTTGAGGCGAAAACCCATTTCCTCCACGATGACGTTTGAAAAATTTTACGTGATCATCCGAAATTGAGAGAAGCATTGCCCATGGACCCCGAGGTTGATCCAAAAAGAACCAAGATGAACGCTCAAGGCGCCTACACTAGCTCCGACTCCTTCGATCTCAATGCCTCCAATCCTAGCGTCAAAGGAGAGCCAACCCAAGAGGCTCGCCCAATGGGCCGAGATAAGGCCAAAGGAGAAGAGCCAAGAACCAAGCGAAAGGCGAAACGGAACGTGCATGGGAAAGGAAAGTCGACCTCAAGCGACGTCTCCGAAGTTGCGTCCATTTTGGAAGACATGTTGTTCGAGAAAGAATTAAATCGCAAAGCTTTCAAAACGGCGGAAGCTAATAGAAAGAAAGAAAAAGAACAACGGCTCGAGATCGAACGAGAAAAAATAGAGTATATCAAAGATCAACAGCTTAAGAAATACATAGCGATGTTCGACAAAGATACGTCGAACATTATTCCCGCGGCACGGCGTTTGCATGAATACGCTTGTAAAAAAATTTGTGAAAAATATGGGTTGTAGTATTTTTAATTTAATGTAATATTTAATATTTTATTTGTAATATTTTAATTTTAATGTAATTTTTTATTTTAATTTAATTTTAAAATTTTATGTATCTTTTTATTTTAATGTAATATTTTTATTTTAACGAATTATTTTTATTTGAATGAACTATTATTTTAGTGAATTTGGGGTAGAAAGTATTAAATGAAGTAATAGATAAAAGTTGGGGGATTAAATAAAATTGTGTTTAGTGAAAAGTTGAATAGGCATCCCGCAAGACTCTTAAAGTAACTTTTGGATTACGGATGAAAAAATTGAGGGGTTAAGAACTGGAGACTTTAATAAAATAACAATAAAAACGCTGATCAGACGTCCCGCAAAACGAATTCAGAGAACCTAAATTACGAGTAGCCTAAGTGGATCAATAACTATTTTAAAAACTTTCAAACATTTGTGGATGAGTTTGCTCCTTTGTGAGGACCGTGATCTATAAAAAAAAAACATTTTTAAACTTTTTTCTCTCCTTCAAATATGAACGAATGCATTGAGAAATCGTGTATGGCGAGACCATGAGAGATTTTTCATTATATTAATCACCTGGAAGTTTTTTTCCTTTTCTTTTTAATCCAAAGTTTTCGGTAGATACAGTTTTAATTTTCAAAGTTAATTTATTTTCATAGATAGAATAACAGTAGTCTTACTTAAAATTTTCAACAAAAAAATAATTTTTTTACAATATTTAATGATTAAATTACAAAATATTACAGACCTTAATTTTCAACATCAAATCATGGATACACCACTCAGTTAAGTTATTCTGATTAAGTGCCAAGTGGTGCTAAATACGTCATATTTTTGTCGACACAAAATTTTTGATCCACGGGTGGTGACTCATATGATACATGCTAGGTCAAAAATGTCCAACAATGTCATCAAATCATTCTATTTTTTTCTCTTTTTTCTTTTGGGAAACCTTTTGTTGTTTAGAGCTTATTTCACAACCAATACCATATAGTATATTATATAGCATATAAATATAAGAGATGCTTGTTTACGCCAAATAGCATATAGCATGTAGATTGATAAAAAAAGCATATAATATATAGTATCTTTTTCAAAATATAATAATTTAATTACTCTAATAGATTGTGATTATAAGTTCACCCATGTTCACATTTTCTTTATTTTATGTATTGAATTAAACGATGTTGAAAATGGAATTTCATAACATGTGTATAAAACAAAAGGTCTTATATTACCTCTAATTTATACTATTCACAACCAACAATACATTTGTTACTCTTTTTGACAAATTTAATTTCAATTTTATTTAAATTGCATCGAATTATTTGATCAAAAAGTAAGATCATGGTTCCTTTTAACGTTCATAGCGTATTATATTTGTTTACACCAAAAATGTGTGACACGGGCCATTGAACTGAGTCAAATAATTTGCTTAGGTCCATGCTGATTAGATCGAGTAATTAGTCAAAACTCACTAAAAAAATTGTAGAAAGCATCCATGATCTATTAGAGTTCCTGCAAAATAGGTTAGAGGAGATGATGCGTATCTTAAAGATCCACTTGAGATAAACTAGTAAATTTGATAAGTCCCCTAGAGGATTTCAACTCTATCACATTCAACATAATTAATAGAGATGATTTAGTTAAGGGAGCTCAAGTAATTATCAATATTCACCAAGGAGAGCTTATCATCAAGCAACATTCATCCTAAATCGCCCCCTTTGTGATATTGACGAGTTTCCTAAGAGTATAAGACTTCTTCATGATAAGGACGTTCAATAGAAGCATGTGGCCAAAATTCACTTGGAGAGCTATCAGATTTACCAGGGACCTATCAATAAAGATAAGGGCAAATTGCAACAAAAAAGGACTTATCCATTGTCAATGTACAGCAATAGCTATAAAAGACTTCAAAGCATCATCAAGAAGACTCTCTTTCACATCACATCATATTACACACCATACCGTGTTTTTCTTTAGTTTTAGTCTTTTTTTAGCCATTCTTGTCAGTTTCATTTCCCAAATTTTCCAATCTACTCAAGTTTTCATTTATTAATAAAAGTTTTTTTTATTATTGTGTTTGCAAATTGTTTACTAAAGAGTAAAGACCCATTTTTCAATAAGTTGCCTTTGCTTGTTTATAATCATTTTGATTGAGGTTAAATTGAGATAGCACTTGGTTTGAAAAAATCAAAAAAAATTCAGCACCCTTAAAAAAGGACAACATTGTTTTCTTTCTCCAAAAAATTAGGAAACAATATCATATTGCACAAGGATTTCTCTTGAAAAGTAATATATTTTATACTTGAGATATAAAATAGAGTATGAATAGCATCGCAGATGTTAATTAATTTAATTGCTTAAATTTTATTATAAAACACATTATTCCCATGAAGTTAATTAAATTAAACACGCATGTGAGGCTACCGTTCGTGCTCGTAGTTGCGATAACAAGAATATCCGTATAAAATATGTTATAGAAATAAATGAAATATATAATTGCAAAAACAACATGTATAAACAAATGATATATTTTATAGAAAAATACATAATCTCAACAAGCAAGTCAAAACAGAAGGAGGTGAAAGAAACAAAGTGAATTATTTTAATAGTTATGAAGGATAATGGATATCCAATAAATAGTTTGTATTTAAATTCGTTACATTTTTGTTCCATACTTTGATTTTTTGCTAATGAATCTAGTTACTAATTATGATCAATGCAAAGTATTAATTTACAGACAGGTATGACAAACACCTCCTTGCACACCATTAGAGACAATGACTTCACATCAGTAGTAGCCATTTTTACAAAAAAGAAAAATCATGATTATATTCATAAGCAAGAGTTAGTTTACAAATAAATTTGTAAATAATCCTTCCAATACAACAACTTCTTTCTAATCCACACCATCTTGGATTGAATGCTCAACTTAGACCACATCGTTGCGTATGGAAGCTCTTGTTCGAGCCTCACAATAATATGTGATAGAACAAGAACAAGCTTATAAAAGAATGTGAGGTGCCGCTATGTCAAATCCAAGCTTTTTTTTCCTCTCAATAGCATAAATTCAACTCATAAATTCTAGCAGGTTCAGGAACCAACGGAACTTGAACTGGCAGTTCAAGTTTGGTAATTGAATCAACGGTTCGGAACTGTCAATTAATCTGCAGTTCAACAATTTTTAAAACCTTAAACATGAACTAGACTGGTAACCAAGATTTTGGATGTAGTTTTTGGTCGATTGTGGTCTTTTTTTTCGGTTTGGTTCGTCATTTCAATTCAGAAATAACCATCTCTATGTAAATTTATGGGGTTAATAATATTCACAGTCACATAACTTTTGCAGATTATTCACTGAAGTAACAAAAATAATTTTTTGGTCAGTAAAGACAACATTTTTTTCTAGATTGGTCAAAATATCCCTTTCTTATCCAGATCCTTGACAAGTTGCATACATGGCATATAAAATAAAAAATATATATATTTGTTTGGTTGTGTTAAACAAAAAAGACATGGCCAAGTTTCGTCCTATTAATAAACTCTTCTTATAAAAATAATTAGGCTTATTTAAATAACAAATTATTTTTATGTCATGAGGTTAAATGAGTCTTCTTGTTTAATCTTTGTACTTTGAAAACGAGCTCATTTGATCCTTCTCTCTATCCTTCAGAAGTTGATCTTAGGAGTAATTACCCGACCATCCAAAAGCTTAGCCATATCTCCGAATTCATACTCTTGTTTTAAGAAAGCTCCTGATAGGTCCTCCAAACCAAACAATGATAACTATTTAACACAAAATATGAAAAGGCAGCACTACTCTTACATAAAATACTTCTCTATCTCACAAACTCTTTTGCTCACAAACTTTTCCTTTCTTTGAAACTGATGTGGGTTGGGTTAAAGACACATTAAACCTATTAAGAAAGAATCTATATTTAGAAGTGATGAATCGAGCCTAACAGTTGGGGCCCACCTTTTGGAATACTGCTTCAAAAAGACACGTTTATTAAATGCTATTTAAAATAGAAAGAGCAGATACTAAGGGATTGGAGGCTTGATATTATTACATTCAAAATTCAAGAAGATATCCTCTCACACCTCATCAGATATCCCTTCTCACTCTATAAATAGCAATCACTCACTCTAAAGAGAGTTACATTTTCACTGCTAAAGAATTGCCAAAATTTTGCCAAAATAGTCTACTAACTTAGGCATCGGAGTGCAATCGGGGGATCAACCCTCGACCTCTGACTTTGTTTATTTTGGAGATTCACGTGAAGACTTGAAGACCATTCGACTTTATTGTTGTTCTTAGGCAACAACAATTAGGGCTGCCTGTGGGGACTCGAGCAAAAAGTCGTCGAGTGAAAGTTGTGTTCCCAAGCTCTTTAGCCTTAACTGAGGGCTTTTGTAGTGTCATGCTCCCACATCGCCAAGGAGTCGAGTCCAATGGTCACTTATAAGCACTTTCCTCCCTCAAACCACTGAGACGTCTTTTCCTGGACTAAACCGTGAGTGCCCATGAGACTAGAGCGAACAATACATCACTGGATGAGTTTAGTGCACGGCCATGGTCCACAACAAAAACAAAAAAGGGGTAATGTTCTCAACCATTCCGAAATTTTAGTATATTCTCTTATTTGGTCCCTGTGTTTTAAAAAACTAATGAATTGGTCCTTCTATTCATTTTCAGTCAATAACATTTTTGTCATTGTTAAAGACTAAAATAACCTTATTTAGTATAAGGTGGTTTATTTCTTCATTTCTTGTTGTCCCTAAGGTTTAGAAAATCTTCCTATTCGGTTTTTGTGTTTAAATAATCCACCTCATTTTGTTCCTTTCTTCACCCTTGTAGTTAAATTAACTAACAAGGGATCAACGAAGAGATCAAATGAGGTGGTTTTCAAAACGAAGAAATCAAAAATAAAAATTTGCCAAACCTTAGGGATGACTGTAATAATTTAAAAAAAAATCACTCTGATACTCCTTCTCAAAAAACTTCATCCTCACATGGCACTATGAGCCCAACCTGACCTCCATCCTCTCACCGGAACCTCCTTCCACCACTCCATTTGCCCACCAAAACCCCATTTCGTCCCAAAACTAGAACTACTCCTCTCTGTCTACGTCTCACGTCTTTGGTGTCTCGTCTCTCTTTTTATGAGTCATCTTTTCTCTAATTGGTGTAACACCCCAGAACCAAAACTCATCCTTTCAGTTTTTGGTGATGAGTCTTTTTTACAATGATAATTCAACGTGATGGAAAATGAAGAGAGGGACCAAATAATGTGGTTTCGAAAAAGTATGCTGAAGTTTCTATTTTATCACAATCTTTAAAATTTATGTAAAAAAACACAACTTTTATTCTTCTCTTAAAAAATGTATTCAAAATTCTCATTTTATTCCATTAGGTTTTTTTAACTGAACTTATTGATGTAGATCCTGGCATAGCATATTGACCCATTTACACTGCTAAAATATATATTTTATTTATTTTACATAAACTTATAGAAATGTAGTAACAAGATCTAATTTTGGTGGATTCAGTTCAATTTTTATGAGGCTGGAATTGATGGATAAATTTAAAAATTATTGTGTCCTTTTTATAATAAGTGATTTTTTGAAAAAAATTCTCTTTTTTTAAATTACTTGTCATTTTACAAAATTAAAAAGATTTTTATTATTTTTTTCTATTATATTTTCCTTTATATTTAATAAATTATTTATATTTTTTAATTCATAGTCAACAATCTATAATTAATATATTTTAATAATTTTTAAAAATTACTTACCGTAAAAAGGAAGGAGTAACAGAACGCGACTCCCTTCCATCCGTGGCGAGGTGGCGTGCCCCCCTAATATTGCGATGCCTTAATAAAACGACAACCCATCTAAAACAGAACGGGCCCTTTCTTACCATCACATTCTAAAATGTACCGCATGCGCAATATCTTGACTTTACAGACAGTTCCACGTGGCTGTGTCACAGCTCGTAGACAAGTGGGCAAGGCAGGAGGCATGTAGCGGTCGTGCAAAGTTGACGGGTAGGTGATAGATGATATGGCGACGTGTCCTGATATGATGGGTTTTGCTATTTGCGGAGGTTCGAACTCATATTGCCTGTTACTTGAACAGGTAGCGTTTCGCTGTTGTTTTTGACAGTGGAAAATTTGCTTCACTCGGAACGAGTTAACTCAGTTGCAATAGGCTGCTTGTAACCGGATTACGACTACCGTTCGTAGCCCGGTTCACTGGGACGTGTTATCCTATTCCCATGATGTAGCTCGTTCTCCTGTAGGAGGACGGGCTACATGTGTCTGACGCGGGACCCATTGATTAATTTTTTTTAAAATCAAAATCTGACCGTTGAATTATTTTGATCAAACGGTCAGATTTACTCTAACGATAATATTACCGTTGGGGCAAAAAATTTATCATTTTGGTCCCTAACTGCTAATTTCCCTATAAACACCTTCCTAAACACATTTTTTTCTCTCATTTCTACACTTCAAACACTCATTTCTCTCCCCAAACTCTCTCAACTCTTAAAATTTCTCTCCATACTCTTAAATTACTCACTCCAATTTTTTCCCCCAAAATTATAGATTCCAACAATGAAAATATTCAATCATCTTCTAAAAATAACCCATCAAATTTTGCCAACTACCGATATTCTCAAAATAATCCATCAAATTTCCCTCTTTCACAAACTATCAATTCAATTTCACCGCTTCATTTTTCTCATTTCCATATCAGCTCGCACTTTCCAATTTTGGTAATTTCTAAAATTTTACGTCCAATCATTTTTCACAAAATAATATTTACATCCCCGTGTTGGATATGTACTCGACGACGGGTTCCCAAGGAGATTCTCCTACTCCTGAAATGAACCCCCGAGCCCACTATTGGTCTAAGCAATCTAGGGCCCGAAGTCGGTGTCAAGTACAAAAAGTGGATCCCTCAACACGATGTCAAGTTGGTTAAGTGTTGGATCGCTATTTCTGAAGACCACATAATGTCTAACGACCAAAACGTTAACTCTTTTTGGAAGCGGATGGTTGCACGCTTCAACCACGGGTTGGAGGCAAGCAAGCAACGTTATGGAAATGCCGTTAAAAATAGGTGGCACACACTCAACAAAATTGTCACCTTATTTAATGGTATCTACAACAACGTTGCTTCGACTTATCATAGCGGTTGGAGCGACGACATGATTATGGAATGAGCACGCGCTGTCTACTTGGTTGAGGCGAAAACCCATTTCCTCCACAATAACGTTTGGAAATTTTTACGTGATCATCCGAAATGGAGGAAAGTATTGCCTATGGACCTCGAGACTAGTCCAAAAAGAACTAAGGTGAACGCCCAAGATGCATACACTAGCTCTGGTTCCTTCGATCTCAACGCTTCTAATCCTAGCGTCGAATGAGAGCCAACCCAAGAGGCTCGCCCAATGGGTCGAGATAAGGCCAAAGGGGAAGAGCCAAGAACCAAGCAAAATGCGAAACGCAGCGTGCATGGGAAAGGAAAGTCGACATCAAGCGACGTCTCCGAAGTTGC
>CAODLS012455617.1:0-19326 GCA_948243855.1 Flueggea neowawraea | reverse complement strand
CAAGATTCTCTCTGGAGATTTCCGTGCTGCATCAGTTTCGCTGGCACTTCGATGATTTACATAGCCCAAAGCAATTCCAATGTCTTCATAGAGTTCGCGCATTCCCCTTTTTGAAACTTTCTGCTGCTTTAAGATTGCATTTAAAACATCCTGAAGCCAGTCAAAAGGCTTATCAGTGGTGACATCATTTGAATCAACCTCCTTGTTATGACAATCAGGATGATCTTGATCTACTGGAACAATTTCCATTCCGGATGAGACTTGATGACTCCCACCTTTTGCAGAAACTGTTGCCAATTTCTCCATCTCAACAAAATCATCCATTAAGCTCATTTCCGAAATTTCAATAGCTTTGCTTTCCAATTGAATTTTCACTTTTCTGTCTCTGAAATGTTCCAATTCTGAGATAAGAGCATTTGCCCATGATCCAGAAGAGCTCACACCATCATCACTGGCAATGTCAAAGTTTGCTGCCGTAGAAAGATCCTTTGATGCGGAGCTGCATGTAGGCAGCTCCAATGATTTGTGGCCACCTGAAAGCTCCAGAAGCTGAGACTCAACCTGTGATAACCTTGAAGCTGTTCGGGAAAACATGATTCTTGAAAATTGCAGCTCAGCATTCTTCTTGGCCATTACATCTTTGAGACTTTTGTTCTCTTCTTCCATGCAGCGCAATTGCTCAGTCAGAAAATTCATGTTAATTGATGGAACTTCCTTGGTTGTTTCTCTGACTATCAAATCTCTTGTAGGATTTGGATTTTTTCTTAACTCTGTTGGATCTGTCCCCAGCATTTCTACTTCTCTCCTGATCTTCCCAAAGGCTGCAGAACTTGGCATTCTCTTTCGCATTAGGACTCGAAATCTTTGGCATTCTGCTTCCAATCTGGTTATTTTCTTCACACTCTCCAAGTGTTGCCTGTGCGACGCATCAACAAATTGACGGTTGTATTCCAATTCCTCATTGCGAACCTCAAGCTCCTTTTCAAGCATGCGAAATTCATACTTCAGAAAAGCATTCTCTTTTTCTGTGGAATCCAATTTGACCATTAATGCATGAAATTCTGCTGCTGTCTGAGACGAACGTTTATGTAATTCTTCAATCAACTTCTCTTTGACTAAGAGGACCTTACTCAAATTTGAATTCTCAATGGCTACATCCGCAAGCTTTTTACTCATCTTCATCAACTTCTCTTCTAATTTCCTTTTTCCCGTCTCAAATGCATCCGACGCCTTCAAGATAGCATCATTTATCTTTAGCTCCTGTTCTTCTCTCAAAGAGCTGAGCTGTTGCATGCATTGCTTCAATGCAAAATCCGACTCTGATATTCTTTCAGTTGCTGCTATTTCGTGTTTTAGAGCTTCGCCTGCTTCTTCTTTGCGGCTAACAGTTTCTTCTTGCTCCTTTTCCTGTCCTGCATTATTTATTTTACGTCCTCATTCAAATGTTAAAGAAAGCATCAAAAGGAAAAGGTGTTATAAGCATTTATTCATGGATACAAAAGGCCTCTGCATCTATCCAATTGAGAATCCATCCTTACAGATGATTTAAAAAAAAAAGAAAATTAAAAGATATTTTGAATTACCTGCAACAGCTTCTTCAGCCAATTTTTCTTGTTTCATTGCATCATTACCATGATTATCGAGAAGCACTGAAGCTAACTTCTCGTTTAGATTTCTTACAGGTCTAACAGGTCCTACTTCATTACCCGGTGGAAGCTTCCGAGCCTAATAGAATTAACAGTTACATCAGTCAGATATAACATCTCAAAATCTGAGACATCAAAAATTTCAATCTGAAACTTTGTAGAAAGAACAAAGAAGGGGAAATATTTGTCATTTATGTCATTAAAGAATCTCACACTACAATGCGAAAATTTTAAGGAAAGAATTGTGAAAGAAAGAACATAAAAGAAATATTCTTCGAGGATTACAACCAAACCTATCACATTAATTAGAAAGATGGGCAGGAGATTTTCAGGGAGGAAGAAGAACAAAAATTTTAAAAACAGAAGCTGTTCTGTCACCTCTTCATCAAGTCCTTTCACAGAAATCGGGATTTTGTTTGATGTCACAATTTTTTTTTCTACAGATTTTTTCCTCCATAGCCAAGTCCTGCTTTCCATGGTTTCCTACATGTAAGAAAAAATTGAACACATATAGGTTAGCAAACAACCATAATGATTACTTCAGCAATTTAGTCGAAACCATGAAAGTACTAGCATAAAACAATGAGGATGAATACTTGTACTCCAAATAATGACTTCAGAAATTCTCTAATTAGCTCTAGTTAGTAATTATACTTTCATATCTTGGTGCAGTTTCATACATAAGTTCAAAGAAACATAGAAACTTAATCAGATTCCGCAGTTTCTTTTTCATTTTATGGTCATGTAACAAAGACATGGTCACCAGCTTCATTACGATCTGCAACTGATGGGTGTCTTTGTAATCGACAATGAAACAACTGATGTGAATTCTCTAGAGATCAGAAGATTCTTTATCCAACGCTGAAGGACTAACAATAAACACATAACAGCAACTAATAAAATCCAAGTCACTGAATTTCATTAAGTTGAATCTGAAATTTTTAGCTGATTCAGCAAGTGCCCCGTTAAACAAATCTTATTCAATTGTGGTAAATTTAGCAGACAAGGAGAGGATACTGAACCCGGAAACCGAATTTGAAGGCATATGAACATTATATCATCATTATACCCTCCTTTCATCACATTGAGGTTCCTTTCTCATGTTTTAGGAGCAGTAATACACATGCATTGGCATAGAACACTGAAGATCAGATTAATCAACCAGGAAGTATCAATCTGCTACGTTCACTTGTGTTGAAAATGCCAATCAGTTCTAGTCATCAGTCTCAAAGCAATTAATCAAACATCCTAACTACATTATGTCCTCATCACAAGTAGTACGAGAAGTTTCTAAACCTGGACTACCATGGACAATTCTTCTTCATTTCACATGTGGATAATTACAATTAACAGAACTGATCAATCAAGACTTTTAACATTTTTAGTTAATTTCACCTCTCACCATTTAACCATCAATGTACATACACATGCATTTTGGTCTTGAAAGAGAACCAACATATAAACACATTATGCACAAGAAAAGCCATGATCATCATAAACACAGAATTCAAGATTTTTGCAAAACCAACTAGCTACCACCAAACCAACAGAGAAAGAAATCAAGAAAAATTACAATCAAACATTACACATGAATCTTGAAGTGTAGTTTTCAGTAGTCACCTGGCCTGTAAACTGAAGTTGTTTAGCAGTTACACTGATCAGCCACCATTATAATGCATATAAGTTACTGCCAGTACCACAAGAGTAAGATATAGAGTAACAGACACTTTCTTTTACTTGTCTTTTTCTTTTTCCCTTCACTTTAGGTGGAGACTGAATGTCAATTGTCAAGACTTAACTATCAGAACTTGTCTTCAATAGCTTAACGTGTTGTCTTGACATCTGATTAATCTGGATTAAGTTGGGAAACTTTTTTTTATCGAATTTTAAAATTTCTCTATATCGAGAGTTAGAATTATTATTATTAATATGTGACAATGTGGATATATGTGAGGACAGTTTATTAACATAGGATGCTATGCCACTGCTCCACCGACAACTAATTATGTGGGAGAGAGTGGAAATGAAAGAAGGGAAAAAAAAAAGGTAAAAGAAGAGCCTGAAAATGGGTGACCGAAAGAGAGGAAGTCACAGGGGAAAAAGGGTGAAAATTGCTATCAATCATTTTCAGGTTTTCGTTTTCATGCAATGGATTATAAATGTTCGTCAGATTGTGTGGTCGTATTGTGTGTGCTACACGCTCCTCTCTTTTAGTTACCGGCATCAATGCTCATCAAACACAACGCAGAAATCGAATTGGACTTGGTTAAACTGTTTTTTTTTTTCCTTTTTATACAAGTTATTTTATTTGCTTCACCATGTATTGAATCCAAGATTTCGTGATGATGGAGTTGACTCCTCTGTTAATGACCTATAAACTCATTGATTGTCTTTTTTCTTATTTATTCAAAATTTTATCTTTCAAAATATGTGAGATGTATGTACTTTTGGGTTGAGCTTAGTATATATTTTTTAATACCAAAAGATTTAAAAGTGAAGGTGAAGTCATTTTACCTATTAAGAAATACTTGTATTCCTTTTTCTTAGGTTCTTAATACATAAAACTACTTAAATTAATTTCAAGCTGCATAATTACATAATATTTACAAGTAAATGGTTCTAAATGTTGATGTTCACCGTCTCTTCCCCTCCATCATTCTAATTTTTTTTCTCTCAATAATATTCTAGAGTATTATCTCAAGATAATATCTTCAATGTTCTAGAATTTAGTTAAGCTAAAAAAATATTAATAATTACATACTCAACCGACTCATAAGGTTGGTTTATTAGCCCTATTAATAAGAAAGAGAATGAACGTTTAAGTGTATATGAGTTGTCCGAATTTATAGAAATTGAATGCTTAGCATGCATAATGTAAAATTACATTTTTAATTCTTATTATTATAAGAAATATATATTGAATTTTCTACAATAGTCAACACCGAATTTCAACTGTTAAAATCAATCTAATTTATTTTTATTAAATCTTAAATACAATAAGTAGTGTATTTGGAAATTAATTTTGCGTGTCAAATGATATTTATCATACATTATTTATTTTCATCGACTTAAAAAAACAATTCATGATTTTTTAAATATAAAATCTTGAACATGAAAATTTACACAATTTTTAATCTACAAATAATACTATTTAAGCTATATTATTGTTCAAACTGCAATGAGTATTACTCTTTACTTTTTTGATCTTGTTATGTGGAGTACATTCAAATTAAGTTTGAGAATTTCCCAATTAGCTGAAAAGTAATAGCAAATAAAATTTAATACCACATTTATTTTCTTTTTATTCAGAAAGTTAATACCACAGTTCCAAAAAGAAAAAAAGTTAATATCACAAGCTGTTAACAAGCGCGTGGCAAAGTTATAGACAGAAACTAGTGCAAAAAACTGTTGATGCCTATAAGTTATTTTTCTATTTTAGGATTATAAAGAGGAAGAGGGCTTTGCCATAATTAATATTGCAATTTCATACTCCTATAATACCTAAAAATTTAAATTAAAAGTAGTTTATAAGTATTTTTCTCTCTTAAACTACTGAAACGCTTTTTTATAGATAAAATTATGAAAGTCAACAAATTTAAAGAGGATAATACCTTAATGAATAAGCATATGATACAATTATCAATAGACATAATTCACAACAATTACAAATATATTTGGATTTTCTTGTCGAAATTACAATAAACACCTTTAAAATATTAAAAGTTCTTCATGATGTTTTCTTTTTGTTCAGAGAAGTTATTTATGATGTTGGCAGTATTTCTAAAGGCATATCACGTCTAAAATGAATGAAGGAGTTTATTTTTTTTAGTTTAATTATGATAAATAATAGCCCTTGGAGTCAACTTTGATTGATATTTTGGTTGGACGCACAAAGTTAGGTGCGTTAGATGAATCCTCGCTTCCTAAGCAATGGAAAAAGAAGAATTTTTAAGGAATTAAAAAATATATATAAATATTGATATAATGCATATTGAATTATCGCAATTGTCTGTATTATTTAATTTATTTAAAAAAGTATATCAAATTCTTTATTTTCCTATATTATTTGTCAAATTTATTAATTTACAATCTATTTCACTATTAATATTCGATGTACTTAGAATAAAGACTTATTAAGTAAATGTATGATTTAACTAAAATCAAGTTAATTTGTCAAAATTCCATTCAGGTAATTATTTCAATTTTTTTTAGAATAACATATACTGATTCAAGATTTCTAAATGAAAATGTATATAAGACAATCTCAATAATGTTTCTCTATTTTGCCAAATGACTGAACTAATCAAGATTTTTTATTTTTATTTTAGTTAAAAAATCAAAAATAAAACAGCCAAAATACAAAAAACAACACGAATTTGACAAAACCCTTGACTTAAATATTAAAAGAACTCACTAAACTTAATAAAAACTCATTAAAATTTCAGTATAAACCCTAAACAAAAGAAAATTTGCGAAAATCTCAGAAATAATATATTTGATTTATATATCTGCAACAACAACATCAAATTTCAGCCATGGTAATCTCTCGTGTATCAAATCATTGCCTTGTTCTTTTTAATGGTTTAAAGTGAAAAGCTTTCACCCTTGGCAATCTTCAAAATATTCTTTAACGATCGTAAAACACTTGGCCAAAATAAAATGTCTTTAGAAAAAGCAGAAAGCAGAAATGTGGATATGACCTTTTGACTTTAGCTTCATCGTAATCATTAATCAGCAATTTTGCCGTTGAGAACAGAACTTGGCTAACCATGATTCTCACTCAATACTAAGCGTAAAAGAACAAAATGTTCCATATTATAAATTACGTCTTTGAGTTATACTATAATTTTTTATCCAGTCTCTTAATTTTAAAAATTTTTTTATTAGATTTCTACTTGTATATAATATCTGTTCAGAAAATATGTTTAATACCTAATTCTGATATTTATTTCTTTAAGTTTGTATATAAATGTTCTGTGTAAAACCTATGATAATAAAATTAGGTGTTAAACATATATTTTAAACTGATGTTGTGTATAAATAAGGACCTAATAGAAGGCTTTTTAAAACTAAGAGACTGAATATAAAATTACGGTATAACTCAGAGACACAATAGTAATTAACCCAAACAAAAAAGGAAGAAAAGGAAACCTACCACTATAATCTCAATTCGCCATCCACATTTCCTCTAATTCAAACGACAAAATAATATTATACAAAATAATTTTTTATTCAGTCTCTCAATTTTAAAAAGTCTCTTATTAGATCTCTACTTGTATATAATGTCTGCTCAGAATAGATGTTTAACACCTAATTCTGGTATTTGTTTCTTCAAGTTTGTATATAAATGCTCTGTGCAAAACCTATGATAGCAAAATTAAGTGTTAAACATATATTTTGGACTGATGTTGTGTATAAATAGGGACCTAATAGAAGGTTTTTTAAAATTGAGAGACTGAATATGAAATTACGGTATAACTCAAAGACACAATAGTAATTAACCCAAACAAAAAAGGAAGAAAAGGAAACCAACCACTGTAATCTCAATTCGCCATCCGCATTTCCTCCATTTCCTCTAATTCAAACGACAAAATAATATACTAGAAATCTGTTTGATTGGTGAAAAAAATATTTTTGGAAAAATATTTTCTTAAAAATGCAAGAGAAAAATTTCCATTATTTGTTTTGTATACAATAGTGAAAATTAGACTTTTTCCAAAGGGGAAAATAATATCTCAAATCCCACCATCTTTTACCACTATCTAGTATGCCATCTTCCTACAAAAAATATCTAGAATATCACACTTTGCCTTTTTTCAGGAAATTGACTCCTTGTGAGAAATTGATTTCTTGCAAAAAAATTCAAAAACTATCCCCAAATAAAAATTTTCAGCAGAGCGTATACACTGGTGCACAATTACAGATAAAACATGTATAAACATGGTCTAAAAATAGTTTTTTAATAAAAAAAGATAATTATTCTTTACTAAATATCATTTTATTTATTTATTCTATAAGTTTACAAAGGTTTACATAGGTATAACGTGTACATGAGTGTACACAACTATACATGACATGTACACACATCCTCTCTACTTTTTTGTTAATTCATTTTTTAAATATTGTAAACAAGTGCCAATAGGTGTACAAGATGTGTACAACTGTGTATACTTGTGTATAAAATTAGTTCTCTTCCCCTTTTCTTTTAACTAAAATTATAGTTTGGCGAAACTTTTAATTTTAGACTAGTTTGCTAAATTTTCAGTGTTCACCTACGTCATTTTGCAACTCTAGGGACTGATTTGTGATTTTGTAAAAGTTTTGGGGATGTATTCGTAATTGTGTTAACAGGTGGTGGCTGAAAGCCTTAGCTGACTCCGGCATTGTGGTGACGCTGCTCCTCCTCTCTGTCTCATCCACCGTGACGCTCCCCCCCATTTCTTCGCCATCGGCCGAGGACGACGGCTCCGTTTGCCTCACGATTTGGTCGGCGACGCATCACGTCATTTGTCCAACGAACCGAGAACTGACGAGCACGACGGAGCGAGCGCCGAGGAGAGAAACTGACACGTCGCGTTCTCCCTTGGCTTCCAGATCTGACCGAGCGAAACTGATGCGCCACGACGGAGCAAGCTCCTTTTTTCGTTGACGTTCATGGCAACAATGGTGGAGAGAGCAAGACTGAAAGAGAGAGCAAGAGAGAACCCTCGACCTCAAGATCTAACGGAGCGAAACTACGGCGTCGTGACGGAGCAAGCTCCTCCGTTCGTCAACGTTCATGGCAGCACGTAGTCAATTGAACAAAATAAATTTAAAATTGGCTATTTGAATAAATTTCGAAAACGCAAATTCTTGTTTCATAATATAATTGCTTAAGGCAAAAACAAATTAAAAAAATATTCTACGGAAAGAAAATATTGAAATGATTTTGTCTTCTCAAACTAAGTTATATACCAATGTAGTAATTACTAATTAGGATGCGTTAATGATTTTATTAATTTGATTTTAAGAGAGACTTAAAAAGTAACCGCCAAATTATTGATCCAACGGGTTAGACGAGGGGGGAAAGACTTGCATACTCCTTTTACTGAGGTTGATTTTATTACTGAGGTGACTTTTTAAATACATAATTGTGAAGACCTAAGTCCACAATAAATAAGCTCAAAGTAGATAATATTTTAATAGGTAAATTTAATACATGATCGTCGAATAATATGATCCATAATAATTGACGTCATCTATTGAAACTTGAGAAAAAAGTTGTCCTATGTCGCGTAAGAGTCTAGGTCAAAAGTCACTTATAAGTATCTTCTTCTCTCAAACTACTGAGACGTCTTTTTAGAGATAAAACTGCGATAACCCAAGTCAACACCGAACAATCCCAAAAAGATAATATTTTAATGGATAGACATAACGCGAGAATATAATCAACAACAATATCTTTTGTAGTCCAGAAAGTTGCTATCATGTCTTCAATAAAAATGATTCAAAATTATTTGGCGCAATCCATGTTACAGAGTATTGCATAAAGAACACAAGACTCTCTACAAGTAGTTTCTGCTATGTTTTCTCAAAAAGTAGACTTCTTATAAGTGACATGATTAGAGAAAACTAATTATTTATCATTATAATTATCGAGTGTGATAAATGTTGCATTTATCGTAAATAATAAATATAATATTATCATGATAATTATATCTCTAATAATAGAAATTGGAAATATGATGAGGGAAAATCAAGAGGCATTGCAAGAAATCTGCAAATTAGCAAGAAACGCTTAGCAGGAAAAGACTTCTAGCTAGTTATTAAATTACGAAACAAATATATAATTAGCAAGCAAAATTATATTTCCTTGCTAATTAGTGAGACCAAATAGTATACTCGCCAACAATTCGTGAAATTTACGCAACAAAAAAAAGTTAGCAAGAAAATTGTAGCCAAATGGCAACAATTTCTCGCTAACGAGCGGGGAATTCAAAATTTTTTTCCATGAAAAATTGAGCAGAATGATTAGTGAGAAATACAAGATTTTCTCTCCATTTTATCAGAAATTTCTAATTGTCTTTAAAAGAACACTTCTTTCTCTAATTCATTTCCAGCACTTCTTTTTTCTCATTTTACCTCTCTTCTATCCATTTCTCTCTGCACACAACCCATATCCTCGTTCGTCTGACCTAATCAATTTGTTAAATTGAGTTCTTCCTTTCATTTCCTCTCTCTCCCCATTCCCCTCTCTCTATCTTTTTATAATTGGAATTATTTTTATATTTTAATTTTTTATATAATGTATAATTGGAATTATTTTTATTATATAATGTATGAAGGACTACGCTACACACAAATTTACATACTAGTCTATACCTATATAGAAAGGCAGAATCACTTGAATTTGAGTCATAACCTGTTTTCATGTGGATTTATCATTCTGTCATTTACATGATGATAACATTTGTTCTCTACCCTTTGTGCACAATTGTCTTTTATCACCCTCAATTCATACGTTTGGTTTTCTTGCCACGTCAATGGTTCTTCATATGCCACTTATTTCTTCTTCTTTGTTTGTTGAGGTAATAATTCCCCCTTTGCTTCAACCCAAACTTGCATCTTTGTCGCCCCTTTTTATCCCTCTCACACTCTCCACTCTCATCTGCCTTCTTTTCTACACCACTGCCATCTCCACCACCTCCGCCACCACTATGTTCTCTTCCACACCCATTGTTTCCTTTCTTCCTCTTTATCTCTCTCTCTCTCTCTCCCCCCCTTTTACTCATTCTCTTTTCACCAAATTTGCTCTTTTTTTTTTACCAGGTCTGCTCTTACTTTTTTCTCCTCGACCATCACGTTCCGTCTCTCACACCACTGCTCCTACCATATCAATGATCTCTACCACCATCGCACTCTCTCTTACCAATGAATTTGAAAATCCAAAATAATGGTGTCTTGTTATCTATCGACATTAAACACAGTTGTTCAGTGTATCAGAATGAGAGGATTGGATAATTTTTTTTGGACAATTATATTTCTGAGAGAGATAAATTAACAGGTCCACATGTTGCTTTATATGAAGGATCAAAATGGGTAAGCATAGATACTACTATCAAGGAATGGCTAAGAAAAGGAAGGGGATGCTGCAAGAGGATATGGGTTTCAAGTGGTGAATGGAAAGAAGAAGAAGAAGAAGAAGAAGAAGAAGAAGAAGAAGAAGAAGAAGGTGAATTCGGTGGGGAAGGTGGCGGAGAAGAAAGTGAAGGTCCCATTTCAATTTAGGGCTGGATTCGAGCCGAGCATGGCTTTGGAGTGTTCAAGCTCGGCTCGTCTAAAATCTTTCGAGCTCGAGCTTGAACTCGAGCTCTCTTTCGAGCTCACAATATTGTTCAAGCTCAACTCATCACAAGGCTCGCGAGCTTTTTGATCTCGGCTCAACAAAGACTCAAATAAATTCGAAAACAAAATTTGCTAGTTCAGCTTTGGAAATAGCTCTAAAAAGAATATAATCAAATTTATGTTAGTTCAATAAAATTATGTTGAGCATGTAATTGAACCAAGAACTATTAGAAGTTTCAATTTGTTGCACAAGTTCAATCTAATATTAGATCATCTTATGCAAGTATGCTTGTACTTTTATAGACAACATCAATTAGTGTAAGTTTGAACTTTTGTTGATGTGGTCCAAATATTAAATACTATTTCAAATATAAACATATTTTTTTATAATTTAGTTTAACACACACACATATACGCACGTGTATATATATAGACGAGCCTACAAAAGAGTTTGTTCACGAGCCTACAAATGAGTTTGTTCGCGAGCTTTCGAGTCGAGTTTTTGGGTGTTCAAGTTCGGCTCGTTTATTACAACAAATTTAAATTTTTTTTCAAACCGACTCATTTATTATCAAACATATATGTGAATGAGCTTTTATCGAGCCGAGCTCCGAGCAGCTCGACTCATTTCAACCTCTACATTTCATATACTGACGATAAGAAGGTTCCAAAAATTTTTTAACTTTTTTTCCTAAAGATAAAGAAGGTGAAAATAAACAAAATTCAATAGATTTAGAATTTATTCTTTGGGAAATCAACTGCAAAATGCTTTTATATTTTTAGAATACCCAATATACGGGGTCAGTTTTTTAAGGCTTGAGGGTGTTTGCATTACAATGGTGCAGTTGGACGGCTTGATGGTTGGGATATTTGTGGTGAGTCATGCTAATAGCTCAATTAATCTCAAATTACATTGCAAGCTTTTTAAGTGTGGTTTGTTTATATTGCAAGCTCAATTAAGAAAATCACGAGTTTTTAGACAAATGTGATCTACTATTGTTATATTTGGGATGCATTAAGAACAATTAGCACAGAGTAAGGTGTTTTAGGTCTATCTAAGGGATTTGGAGTAACATCATTGGTATATTTCTTCTAATATATTAATGAAATCTGTCATAGATGAAGTTAATCTTTTTGATGTGCTTTTCCTTGATTGGATGCTAATGCTGAGTGTTGACTTAAACATTGCTAATAGGTTTTATGTTTATGAGACCTTAAGTTCTTGTTGGTATTTAAATAGGTAATATTTTAGTTATTTCATAATATATTCATTAGTGCCCACATATGGGATATTATGGTTCCACCTCAAGACAACTGGTGAGCTTTTAATATAAAAGAATTAAACTTATCTACTTTTTTGTCCATATGTAGACATATTCTAAACAAAACATGTGCTCCATATGTTTGCTAGATAAGATCAAGTTTCTGACAACTTAATTTTTCTTAGGTTTGATGTTAGGCATTAGAAGATTTTGTTCTTGATTCGTAAGTAGTCAGACTGTTTAGATTTGCTGAAGTTATCACCTAAGTTAAAAGACAAAGTTTGTTTATAGTTGTCCGACATACTTGACAATTAAGGGTTGTTATAGTATAATAGAACCCCAATTTAAAAAAGCTCAGAATGTTAGAATAAATAATCAAATGCAATCTCATTATCCTCGAAGCTTTTGTTCTTTCTTGGAAGACGATCATACAATTGACCTTGAGATGTACCCTATATGCCAAAAGTAAATGCATATTTATGATTTCCCAGCATAAGATTATCAAGACCATGACTAGGTCAATTAATCATATAGAGCTCGTAGCTACTACATAACACATTGTATTCATTGTTAGAACAAACATTAGTGATAATAATTTGCATAAGATTTTCATACTAGATTTATTTTGCTTGGATTATTTGAAGTAACTTTTGATTTATTCTTTGTAGTAAGTCATAATCTTTATAGTAAATAATAATTTCTTCGGACTTTAATTGTACGAACTTCTGCAAATTATTTATCCTTTGCTAGTGGATGTTCAATCAAAACCTAAAATAACAACCAATAAACTCTTATAGGCAATGAAAGAAAAAAAAATGTTCGTCTCGATACATGACAGGGGTGAAAAAGAAAGGCGGGGAAAGGAAAAGGGACGAACACTTGGCGGACGATTGTGACAAACAATGCGGTAACTCTTAATTTACAAGAAAGGCCGAAATGTTTGTTGTATACTTCAGAAATGATATTTGACATTGATATCACAGGTAATATAAGTATGAATAAATAACATATCATTTTTTAAACAAAAACAAATATGACAAATTTAACATGATTTACAATTTTTTACATTTTTAGGTCAACAAAAAAAATACAAATTCAATATGGTAAATTTTCCCTATTTTCCTAATTTCCTGCAATATTGTACTCTTGTTTAACAAACTATATTTATGTTTAACTATTATTTTTATTTTTTTGCCATATTTAATATTCCCAAAGTTTTAGCAAACATTAACCTTTTCATAATATTTTTCTGTGCTATGACAATTTTTCGGGTAAAATATTTTTATTGCATTACATTATATAATTTAATATTTACCACAGTGGCCCATTATCTTTGCACCCAAAGTTGTCAAATATACTCATTGTACTACATGCACAAATCCTAATATATAGCTCTTTTTTTCTTTGTTTGCTAATTTTTATTCTTTTTTTGGGTTTAACCTACATTTTCCTGTACTTTTCTTATCTTCTATTCTCATTCTTCCCATGTTTTCTAATTCATGTTTTATTCCCTTATTTTTCTCTCTCTCTCTCTCTCTCTCTCTATGTTTTCTTGATTTATGTTTTGTTTCCTCATTTTCTCCAAGCCAATGATCCTACATTCACTTCATTAGTCTATTTGCACTCTTTGATATTTGTATTTTCTTTATTTCTCCACAATTAATTTTCATTCTGCATTTCTCCATTACTTATGTATTTAGAAGTAAACATTGACAGTGTTGCATGCTTATTCTTATTATTATATTCATTTTTATATTGGATTTTTACCCTTAACTCTGTAGTCTCTCTTTTACAAGTACGCATCGATAGGTTTGCATGCGCATTTCTTTTGATATACTCAAATTGCTCTCCTTACAATTCAAGTTTATGCATGCGATTATAGTTCATTTCACTATTAAGAAATAGTTTGAAATTTTAACTTTTGGATTATCACCTTTTTGCCAACATTTTTTGTTTCGTCAATTATAAATATTTTATTCTAAAAAAACCCAATAAACATTTATTGTTTGTTTTATTCTACAATTTTACTAATTTTAAAAGCCCTAATTTTAATTTTCACATCTACATCAATTTGTTTTTTTTAAAGTTAGTTCACTTGCTCTTAAATTTTCACATTCAATCTTTTTGATATTATCATGTTGAACAACACTTCTTATAAAATATTTTTGTCTTATTTGTTTTCAATGTTAAAAGTTATATATTATTTTCTTAGTGGGATTTTATTTGTATTATTTTTTTTCAGTAGTTATTTTTCTATTATTTACTTTACCACTTTCCATCCCATTAGAGTTTTTAATTCTTAAATTAAAATAACAACAACCAATACTTTGACCTTTGGACAGGTGGTTATTGAGGTGGCAAAATCTTCTGGTATTATGAGACTAGTGTTGTCTCGATAATATTGAAAGTTGCTTTCTTATATAAGTTGGTTAGTTAACCATCTTTCACTCCTTATCACTTATGACTTGTCTCACTTCCTATAGTATTCTCAATTCAGTTAGTTAAATATTTCCCTACTTTTCACACATTATATTACATATTAAACAATTAAGTCATCTTTCAATATTCAATTGTAATATTAAAATTATTTTGTTATAATCTTTCAGAATTTGCTTTCCAATCTTAATTATATATTTTCGAAATTAATGATCCCTTAAACCTTCATTTTAAATGTTTAAAGTGATTTCCTAATTTTTTGTAAATTTTTCCCTAATTTGACAAAAAAAATCCGTCATATTGTTTTATCAGTTATGTTGTTTTTCATTTTTTGTTATTTGATGAGTTTTTGCATATTGCGCTAGTTTTTTTAATTTATAGTTAATACCTACATGAAATATCTACCTAAATTACATTACGCCTTTCTGGTTAATTCATCTTGAATTGTCATATATAGTCGCTAGCATTTTTGTTGACTTCTATTTAGTGATGCAATTGATATTACAGATAATGTCCATCATTGGTGACCACCTTGCCCTCAATGAAATAGAAGAAGACCCTATTACTCCTACTGCCTATTACGCAACAGATTTCCCGAGTGCTGCAATGAGTTATTCCAGCCAAGCCCCCATTGGAAAGTGTGTCAACAATTTTGTTGTTGCAACTTAAATCATGCAAGGACAATTTCATCATTTAATGCTAGATGCACAACGAACAGTTCATGATATGGTCAATTGCTCATTAGGTGAACATAAAGCATTAGATAATTCAACATAATTTAGTCGGGATGAAGTTGAAGTGAAGACATAAAGTTGAAGAGTTGGGGGTCCAACTCTTCACTAGGGATGATATAGATGAGGATCCAGTATTTTTCTTTAAAACAGTCGAAGCATGCCATGACACATTGAAGTGGGAAGAAGGAGAGAGGATGACTTTTATAAGTTTCCTACTTTAAGGTACAACAAAAACATGGTTTCAACGAATAAAACTGAGAGGATGCAAATGGAGAAACTTTTGCATTGAATTTTTGAGGGAGTTTGTGCCTACATATGAATTGGAGCTGAAAATTAGAGAATTTGAGAAGTTGGTCCAGCATGAAAACATGACCGTTACAGAGTATGAAATTAAATTTTCAGAATTTAGAAGCTACTCTTGTGAAATTGTCGAGTTAGAGGAATACAAGATAGGAAAATTTCTGAGAGGACTAAAAGATTTCTCTATTTGAAGCAAGCCGCAAATTTTGCTTCACTGAATATAAAAAACCTGTTGGCTTTGCCTTAGAAGAAGAAGCAAGTGAGATGTTAGGCAAGAAAGACAAGCTGAAAGCGATGTGCATAGTAAGAAGTTCTACCACCGCACAGAGATGGAATTATTGTCAACAAGAAAGCACCGGCAGTAAAATAAGTCAAAAGTTTCGATGTTTCTCATGCAATATGGTGGGTTATAAGTATAAAGAATGCCCCTACATACAGCTTCTCAATATATCGTTTCAAAAGTACATAGGTATACCTCATTTGTTACTATTTATATTGCAATATACATATCTATGATGAATAAAATTTGATTCAATCTTTTCAAGTGAGAAAACTGAAAAATACTTACTGAACATACAGATGGGAGACAATTCACTCGGGGTAGACATCGTAATTAAGGGTACAAAAATTGTCCACATTTTGGGAAGAAAGAATCATACTTTTTGCACCATAATATATGGTATATTTTGCAATTCTCTGCAAATATCACACTATATTCACATAACCAAAACTTTTTTTTCTGTACATTTGTACATATTTCAGTTGGTTTGAATTGTGTGCGGTGCATACCATATTGATAAATATGACTACCATATAAACATTGTACACACCATTTTGTCTTCACTTGTACAATTTCTATTAATAGTTAAATCTAATAGTTGTGTCACGACCTGTTTTCGGAATATGACCGGCGTACGAGTTGAACCGTCTAAAGGAGCCCACCCATCTCGCACAAGCCTTGAAGATACAGATATTCTACCCAACTTATTCACTTATACAAACACTCGACAAATATAAAATATTTTTTACTATATATATATATATATATATATAAAGAACAATATAAATATACCAGAAAAATATCAAGGTACATGAAAATCGTTACAAGTATAAACAATATTTCAAAATACAAAATGTAGCCTAGTAACCCAACAACAACCCGATGTGGAGCTTTAATAACAGAAACAAAAGTAGAGCCCGGATGAGGGGCACTCACTACTATCAAAATGCCTCACTGGGATAGAGATGTCGGACAGTTGCTGAGCGTCAAAAAGTATCACCTAAAAAATAGGCTTAAAGATAGGCAAAAGAAATAAAGGGGTAAGAATTCCTCGTGAGGAAAAGACACTGCAAATCGGTCTTTGCCTTCTTCGACTCCCTCGGATGCCTCTCATCTATATACTCTATCCTCCTGGCAGACTCAGCCATCTATCTGATAGTAGTCAATAACATAGTTGCCACCACTTTACTGATCTGGGTTGTAACCCATTCAGAAACTTCTTCGCCAATGCCTCCTCTCCCTAACTCTGAGGAGGTGCATACCTGCTCAAATTCTTGAACTTCTCCTTGTACTTCATCACTGACATACCCGCCCTTTGACGGAAGTCATTGAACTCATTCACCTTCTTATCTCGGATACTCCGAGGAAGAACAAATATGATGAACTCATCCTTGAATCTGGCCCAAGTGAAATCTCCCCGAGCCTACAGACTCATCGACCACTTAGCTGCACGGTTGCTTAGAAGGAATGCGACAAGTCTGACCCTGCTGGCATCATCAATAATGCCTCGAGCCTCAAAACGATGCTCCACCTCAAGAAAGAAATCATAAGGATCCTCTCCCATCACACTTGAAAATCTAGGTGGCTTGAGCTTCATAAACCTGTCCAGAATATCATCCTTTCTGACCCATGGTGCAATAAGTGCAACCATTAGGGCAACTGTTGTGCCTCTCTCAGGCTGAGGCTAAGGTGCTGGGGGCACTATTGGCGGGACTAGCCGATCTACAGTTGGCATATCTGACTGGCCCCCAGCCACCTGACCGGGCTGAGCCCTCTCTATACGATCGAGAACTCGGGTCATACTCTCAAACATCTCCATCTCAGCTGTGAGAAGCTGCTGAATCTAAAGCTGCTGCTGAGGTGTTAGCGTTGCAGCCTCTGGCGCACTATGTGAACCATGTGGATCCACTACTGACTTATCGACGACCTCGACAGGCACTCGCCTAGGTCTACCACGGCCATAACCACGGTGGTTCATCGCTATAGAAATCAAATAGACAGAACATACATGTAGATGTCAGAATGCAAATGATTGTCATAGTACCAAGATAGATTTGAGAAAGGTATACATAGGCAAGCCAGATAGACTCAATCAATGATACATATGCTCCACACCGACCTAGACAATACATAACCTAAGGCTCTGAGACCACCTTTGCCACTACCTGTTTCTGGATCATGACCGGTGTACGATGCAAACCGTCTAAAAGAGCTCGGCCTATCTCGCACAAGCCTCAGAGACATAGATATTCTGCCCAACTTATTCACTTGTACAAACACTCAATAAATATAAAATATTTTATACTGAAAACATATATATATATATATATATATATATATACAGAACAATATAAATATACCAAAAAAATATCAAGGCACATGAAAATAGTTACAAGTATAAACAATATCTCAAAATACAAAGTATAGCCCAGCAACCCAACAACAACCTGATATGGAGCTCTAATAACAGAAACAAAAGTAGAGTCCGGATGAGGAGCACTCCTTACTATCAAAATGCCTCACTGAGATTGAGATGTTAGACAGTTGCTGAGCATCAAAAAGTATCACCTGAAAAATAGGCTTAAAGATAGACAAAAGAAATAAAGGGGTAAGAATCCCTAGTGAGGAGAAGACATTCCAAACCGGCTCCAGGCCTCACATAAACCGTTTTGAAAACAATTTAAAAATATATCGCATATGTATATACATAGATACCATATAGTATACAAGTTACATACGTAATAGCTTTCAGTAAAACGTTTTCTAAAATGTTCGCATCCAGAGCAAATATCATACAGTCAGTAGATATCAGAAGTATGTGTATATATATACCAAAATATATATATTTATCAGAGTCAGAGTATGGGACTAGAATAGATAGAATAATAATTTGGGCTCTGTCATCAGATGAAATAGAGCATGTGTCTGGCTGGATACACGGTCACTCTATTACCCCGCTAACTAGTGCCTTGACATAGCATTAGTATACCAAATGCTATGTACCCCGTAGCTAGATGTCTCATATCAAAATATTATATACGAATAATATTAACAGACGAGCATGCAAAGTATACTTCATTTGCAGAAAATATTTATATATATACTATATATAAATATTATATATCAAAACAAAAAATTTTATGAATTAATAATCACATAATCCGGATTATTAATTAGTCAAATAATTATTAGTTCAATTTCAGATCATTGTCAGACACAACAAAAACTACATATAGAGTCTGAAGACACATCCTATGTGTCTGAAACTGTCATTTAACTCACTTGGAATCCGAAGTTAAGGATCCAGTCAAACGCCACTAGCAGGTGGCTGGTCATGCTGGTAG
>CAODLS012455591.1:0-11672 GCA_948243855.1 Flueggea neowawraea | reverse complement strand
GTTAGGCGGCCATTAGATGAATTGGATCCTATTTCGCTTAATTATACTTCGGGAACTACATCAAGTCCAAAAGGTGTCATTTATAGTCATAGAGGGGCTTATCTGAATGCACTTGCTGCTGTTCTGTTGCAAGGGATGGGCTCCATGCCTGTCTATTTATGGTGTATTCCCATGTTTCACTGCAATGGGTGGTGCATGCCATGGGGTGTTGCTGCCCAAGGTGGAACAAATGTTTGCCTACGGAATGTCACTGCTAAAGGAATATTCGAAAACATTGAACGACACAAGGTCACGCATATGGGAGGTGCACCTACAGTTTTAAACATGATCATAAATGCACCAATTCATGACCGCAGGTGTCTCCCGGGGAAGGTATCAGTGATGACAGGCGGTTCACCACCACCTCCACAGGTAATCTTCAGGATGGAAGAGCTAGGATTTGATGTGACTCACTCTTATGGTTTGACAGAAACCTATGGTCCTGGGACAGTTTGCATTTGGAAACCTGAATGGAATTCCCTGCCTCAGGAGATGCAGGTGAAGATAAAGGCACGGCAAGGTGTTCAACATCTTGGCATAGAAGAACTTGATGTAAAGGATCCTCTCACCATGAAGAGTGTGCCACCTGATGCAAAAACTATGGGTGAGGTTATGTTTAGGGGCAACACTGTAATGAATGGATACTTGAAAAATATGAAAGCGACAAAGGAGGCGTTTAATGGTGGATGGTTTCGGAGTGGGGATTTGGGAGTGAAACATCCTGATGGTTACATTGAGCTAAAGGACCGATCAAAGGATATTATCATCTCCGGCGGAGAAAATATTAGCACAATCGAAGTTGAGGCTGCTCTGTATAGTCACCAATCAGTTATTGAGGCAGCTGTTGTGGGAAGACCTGATAAATACTGGGGAGAAACACCTTGTGCGTTTGTTAAATTGAAGGAAGGTTGTAATGCCACTGCTGAAGATCTCATCAAGCATTGCCGGAATAATTTGCCTCGGTATATGGTACCCCGGAGTGTTGTTTTCCAGGAACTGCCTAAGACTTCTACTGGAAAGATACAGAAATACATTCTGAGGGAGAAGGCCAAGGCCATGGGAAGCATTTCAAAGCAAAGCACCAGCAAACTGTGAAGTTTATTGTAAGCAATCTTTGGTTGGAAGGAATAATTGTTCTTGATTCTTGCATTGTTGCTGGAAATTTTCCATCAATAGATCATCCGATCTCAGAATAAATTAATGCTGGACGCACGTTCTGCAGTGCCAATTTCTGAAATGTGAAAAATTCAAATGTGGGCTGGGCTCACTTGACTTTGCATGAATTGTCTAGTACTATGGTTTGGAAATATGGCCCCTGAAATTGCTCTAAGCGTCCAATTGTATGACGCCAATTTTTTCTAGTTTCTTTCTTTTCGAGGCTCATTACTTGCTTGCATTCAGGCTTCAATGGTTCGGATTTCAAAGACATTAAAGACGAGATGATGTTGTCACAAGAACATTAGAACTTGGGGCACATTGATACGTGGGAACTGAAACGCAGAGCCTACCTTAATTTGTGTCGCATCTCACCCACGAGGCATCAGCGAAACACCTCATCCCAATTCCCATGCTGTCTTTAAAGCATAACCGCCACCACTGTATGAATTCAAGGATGAGCAGAGCTATGTTTTCAATGATGACAAGTCAAAACATATTTTGGTTCTGCCCATATATGCCCTCGTATAAGAAACGAGTGTCAATAGCATCCATTATTGTGGTTTGCTCATCCAGATACCAGAACCAAAAAAATGGAGAAAAGAATTGCCATAATTGGTGTTGGAATTAGTGGTCTTCTTGCTTGCAAACACACGTTGGAGAAAGGATTTGAGCCAGTTGCGTTTGAGACGGAATTGTATTGGAGGAGTTTGGTCTCAGACCATAGAATCTACCAAGCTTCAAACACCTAAGAACTTTTATCAGTTCTCAGACTTTGAGTGGCCACCTTCGGTAAAAGAGACATTTCCTTATCACAACCAAGTGTTGGAGTACATCCAAGCTTATTCTGTTCACTTCAACATCTTTCCAAGGATCAAATTTAACTCCAAAGTTACGTGCATCGACTATATTGGTTCGTCTGAACAGGATATGCTTTTTTGGGATTCGTGGGGTAGGAGTGGCCAGCCCTTCTCGTCCACTGGAAGATGGCTTGTCACCGTTCAGAATGCCAGGGATGGCTCTGCACCAAATGAGGTAATCAACTGCACCTTGCTTGTTGATCCATGAAATCTTAATGCATGTCTAGAATTCATTTCACGATGCGTTATATAAATTTGTAACAAAAAGGATTTTAAGGAAGAGTGAATACTGGTGCACAGTTGTGTCCATATATACGTTAAACATTCTTCTTCCCTGATTTTTGACTCCAGATACATGAAGTGGACTTTGTGATCCTTTGCATTGGAAAGTACAGTAACCTACCGAATGTACCAGATTTTCCCCTGAGGAATGGACCTGAGGTATTTGACGGTCATTTCTTGCATTCCATGGATTATGCTGCCATGAATGATGATAATGCTACTGATTTTGTGAGAAATAAGTGGGTAGCAGTTATTGGCTTTCAGAAATCGGCAATAGACCTTGCCACAGAAGTTGCAGGGAAAAATCGTTAGTTGGTTGATGAACTTGATATCTCTTTTGAGTTCATGTCGAAAATAACTCCTTAATCTTGACTTTGTACTTCCAGTGCAAAATCTTTTCTGATTAGTCCTATTTTGTTTTCTTATCATTAGGGGTGAAGAATCCATGCACCCTGATATTTAGAAGAGTCCACTGGGCAGTACCTAAACATTTACTGGTACTTACCTTCAACAGTTTAAATCGTTCATCTGACTGTCTGGTTCACAAGCCAGGTGAAGGATTTCTCCGTTGGTTTTTTGTCCTCTTGCTTTCACCTCTAGTAAGTTCTCATTGTGCTACCTCTGTCAACTAGCAACTTACTAATGCCATCCATTGATCCCAGCGTTTAACCTTTGATTTCAGTTGTGGATATTTTCAATATCAGTTGAGTGTTACCTGAAGTGGATATATCCGTTGAACAAGTACAATACAATCCCAACACATAGCTTCCTTAAACAGATCTATTCTTGCAGTTTGATAGCTCTGCCAGCTAATTTCTACGATAGGGTAAAAGAAGGTAGTCTCATATTAAAGAGATCACAGAGCTTCAGCTTTTTCAGAAGCGGTTTGCTTGTTGATGGTGAAAAGACCCCTGTAGAAGCAGACATTATTATCTTTGCAACTGGATACAAAGGCGATCAAAAACTCAAGAACATTTTCCAGTCAAGCTATTTACACAAGTGTATTGTTGGGTCATCACTTCCCTTCTACGGGTAATAAAAAGGTCATTCTTTTACCCTTTTCCAAAACAAAAATGTAAATTAAATTGAGTTGCTCAATGAAGTCCTTAAAGTTATGATTGTAGAGTGCATTCATCCCAGAATTCCGCAGTTAGCAATACTTGGATACGCAGACCTTCGGTCTTGTATAACACCGAAATGAGAAGCAAGTGGCTAGCACATTTTCTTGCAGGAAAATTTAAGTTACCAAGTACAAGTGAGATGGAAGCCAACGTGAAAAAATGGGAAGAAAGCATGAGGTTCTATGCTAATGAAAGCTACAGAAGATCATGCCTTAATGTGTTGCTGCAAATCTATTGTCATGATCAGCTATGCATTGACATGGGATACAATCCAAGAAGGAAAAGTTGTCTTCTTGCTGACCTGTTCGCTCCTCATTATCCTAATGACTACCGAAAACTATGATCTCCAATGTAGAGAAGGTAATCTGAAACTGTTAAATGTTAATGCAAATTATTTCATTTACTATTCACCTGAATTATATTAGTTGCTCTTTTAACAACATAGTTAATCTTCTATAGGATTATTAAGTTACGTTTGTCAATATGCCAAGGAGGTTGTTTGTGGAATAAAAATATCTGCATCTGTAACCTTGTTGGTGTCAATTTAGAACTCTTACATGTCGCCTGCAGTTTTGTCACTATAGATGCTTTCATGAGGCCTAGCAAAGGGTATCTGATTCTCTGGCGTCTTCTATGAGATGCTTTTTTCTTTCCTCTCTTTTTCTGAGCTTTGATGGGTTCAACTAGACAGCAACTAGAGAACTGAAAAGCAAGAAGAAAACTAACACACTTATGGAAGAGTCACATGTCACTTCTTAGAAAGCAAATGTTTAAAGTCTTGCATAGTTGTTGGCAGCTACAATTTTGGTTGAATAAGAATGAATACAAAGCACCAGTTTGGCTCCCAATATTGTATGAAGCCAGTTTGGCTTTTAATATGGTTTGAACTTAAAATAATTAGTTTTTTTTATGCACGTGCATTATAAGTGATATATATTTTTATTAAATTATTAAATAATTATATTTAAAATATTATTTTATTTTAATTGTGATAAGTACATTAGACTTTATATAAAATTTTTATACAATTACAATATACATAAAATAAAAATTTTGATATGCATTAAACTAATAAATTATTTAAATAATGGTACATATTTTTATTAAATTTTTGAATAATTATATTTAAGATATTATTTTGTTTTAAATTTGATAAACACACAATCTTCATATAAAAATTTCATACAATTACGAAATACATAAATAAAATTTCGACCTATATCAAGCCAATCATTTATTCAATAAGAACTTTATGTTATAAAAAACTCCATATAATGATCTTAGTGGCTTACTTTTTTTTGTTATAATGACTAAATGATTAGCATACTCTTCCTTTAATGTTACTTTTTATAAACATATATATTGAATTTACCTATATTGAATCGGTAGGATCTGGAAAAAAAATTATCATTGAATTATATTTTATAAGCGGGATGTTTTCTTTATTTAAAAAAAACATTAGTAGAAAATATTGCAAAATTCACAAGCCACTAAAAAGTGAAAAATTAGATTGAAATGACTGAATTTTCATAAATTTTGAGATAACGGTTTTCTAAAAAATGTTATTTTCAATTTTTTTATAATTTTTAATATAATATACTTTCTCTAAAAAGAAGATTGTTTTCTTTTTTCATCAAAAATTTTGTGCAATGGATACATTGGAGTATCAATAGGTTATTGAAAGCAAGCAAATACTGCTATATAGGCATAGCATACCGCATATAGAAAAAGTATTCCTAATTACGGTTAGAATTCATAGGCCAAAAAGACAAAATTAGCTAGGAATTCAAAGAAAAAAAAAGAGATAAATACTTATTTGATGTACACATAATACAATAAACAATACACGACATGTTTATCCACTACCAAACAACAACATAACTTAGCACGTAACTTATTATTATGTTTTCCATATACATTAATAGTTGTTATTGAGTTTTCTTATTTTATGTTATTAATATTAATAACATAAATAAGTTTTTACGTGTCTTGTTTTCTTTTATTTGATTTAGCCTAAAACGGCTTCCAACATTTTAGGGACCCAACAAATCATAACACTGACAATCCAAAACTTACATGCTATGCCCAATACAATAGGAGCCAATGAAAATAAAACAATCAACTGCAACCAGGATAAATGGTGTTTTCACTATGTGCAACTCGAGCTATGTGACTATTTTTTATCTAAATAATTAGTGGGAAAAATCAATATTACACTTTAGAGTTGTAAAATATTAAAACTCTTCGTTTAATACTTATTTAATTATCAATCTAAATTTAATAAATTATCAAATACTTAAAAATTAAAAATATTAAAAATATTTATAAATAAAAAGAGAAATAAAAGTGTTTAATTTTTTTTAAAATCTGTATATTTATATATATTAAATAATTTATTAGATAATAAAATAATTTCAAGTGCGACCATCAGCGGCATCGGTATGTCCACACTTTTCTGAATCATAAAAAGATAAGATTGCTCCATTGTCAGAGTGGCAAAATATCTTCTTCCTTGCATTATTGACCTTTGAACACTTCTCCGCAAAATTTCAATGTTTCTTATCCAGGAATGCTTAATGGGGCCAAGTTGTATGATTCGTGTGATGATTTGCTAAAGTTGACTCAGCAGAGATAAGAACACCAACATTTTTTAATCTCATTTGCCATTTGTTAGTCTTGCTTTTTTCAATGGACTAGAGTGATGTAAAACTTTAGATTAGGATGCATTACGGATGTCAATTCTCACCATTGACGGATAAATAAAACAATGAGGACGGCCCTTGAACCATTTTTTTGTCTGTCACCATAGCTCTGTAAAAGTTTATTTACAATAATACTTAATACAATGGTAGGAGACGAGTGGAATGTTGATGATATGTTGTCTAATGTGTTCATATTTTGGTATTAATGGCTTATGATTGTGCTTTTATTTGCATTATTTGAAAGTATTTTATCATTTTTTTCTATCAATACATTAATTTTGGTCTTTTGATGAATTTTGGACAGTTTTTAAAGTAAATTGGCGAGATACGTGGAAAGAACTTGAAGGGATGAACTTCAGTACATAAGCGTGCCCACGCTTAACTTGCAGAACGTGAAACCTGAAAATCCGGATTTGATATTTGAAGGCAGAATTTTAAGGGAACTAAAAGACTCATTTAGTTGATATCTTGGGACTCATTTGACACGTGTTTTTGATAGGAAAAATATCTCTCTAGGGTTACACAACTCTTATTTTTTTTACGTCTTTATTTTGTAACAGACTAGTTTTCCTTCTCTTCTATCCAACAGCCAAGGAGCGTTTCTTCTTTGGTTGAATTCTTTCTAAAAACAAAAACAGCAGTAGTTGTAATGGCCTTTTGTGGCTAAGTTCTTTTCTCTTGGTTGGAGGTAACCCTGAATCATTTGAATAAAGTTGTGAGGTTTCTTGTTTTGAATATTTTCTATTGATTTATTCGGGTATCGAATGTTTCTCTGCTGTAATTTTATGAGTGTATCAGCTGATTACTAAGGTGGCCAATTAGTTTATCGATTGTTACAGTTTACTGCTAGATTGAATACTGTATCCGTAATTGTGTGGTTCATTTAACTAAAGTAGCAACTAAGAACTATTGTTACTACGTTAGAACTGTAATTCTTTGGGGAATCATTCAATTGGATTAAATGCATCGTCGTACGTGCACTGTCTTGCTTCGTTGTCTTTCTTGTTCGTACCGTTATTGTCTGATTAAATTTGAGATCGTATTCAGGTTGTTAGGCAATAAGTATTAGCTAGAATACATGTTTCTGATTAATTAATCATAAGAAAAGACAGGTAAATTAGTTACCAGAACGAATATTTGAATGATTATCTGAGTACTTTTTGTACCAATGATCAACTGAAATTCTAATGGTGATGGTTACCAAAGACCAAGACTTCCTTTCATTGAGTTTGCTTAGTTGATTTTTGTTCTTTTCACGTTGCTGCTTTCATTAAAATTGCTTTTACTAAATCACCAAAACCACCCATTTGTTACTATTTCTGTTGGCATGTATTACTATTTATAAAACTCTTCGTGGGATCGACCTTTATTTATCGCTAGCTATATTTTCTTTAATGTGTGGCTTGGTTTATAATTTGTATTGCGGACATCAGCATCATCAGTTGACATCTTCCTATATATGCCAAATCAGTCAGATTAAGAGCATCTAAAGGAGTCATACGGATAAGAATCCATGTGACCATATACAATTTTTTTAAATTCCTTTTTTGGCGAATATAACAATCCATGTCTGTTTTTAGTCATATTTGCTTTGTCTGTATCGTACTATTTATTATCTATGCATGCGGCTACGTTTCTATAAATAATACCTTCAAGTATCAAGTTTTGTGATCAATTTGAAGCAAAATAGCAAACAAAAATGGAAGTGAGAATTGTTTCCAAGGAAAATGTAAAACCATCTTCTCCAACACCTCCACATTTGAGAAGCTTCAAGCTTTTCCTCCTGGATCAGTTCATTCCTTCCTCCTATGCTCCAATCGTCGTCTTCTATCAGAAGAAAGACAACACAAGCCACCTTGATATATCCGAAAGATTGGACCTTTTGAAGAGGTCATTATCAGAGACCTTAACTCCCTTCTATCCACTTGCAGGACAGGTGAAAGATGAACTCTTCATTGAATGCAACGACGAAGGAGCTAATTTTGTTGAGACACGCGTCAATTGTTGTCTCAATGGATTCCTAAACCAACCAGAGCTCCCATTGGTTAATCAGTTCTTACCTTGTGAGCTTGTTACGAAGGAACCAATTGCAGGAACTTATGTGACTAATATTCAAGCCAACGTGTTTGAATGTGATGGTATTGCCATTGGCATATGCATATCTCACAGGATCCTGGATGGGTCTGCTTTAGCCACATTTCTTAAATCCTGGACTGAATCAGCTCGTGGCTGTGGAGAACCAATAACTCCTGACTTTGTTGTAAGTTTTGTGTTTCTCGCTAATGATCTATGGCTCAGCGACTCGTCAATCCTGATGTGGAGATCATTGTTCAAAATGGGCCAGTCCATAACTCGGAGATTTGTGGTTCATCAATAGGCACCCTCAAGGCTCAAGCCACTAGTTCCGGCCTGAAATGTCCGACTCGGGTCGAGACAGTCTCAGCATTTCTTTGGAAGTCCACAATGCTTGCTTCCGAGGAACTACATGGATATGCAAGGCCTTCTTTACTGACCCACATAGTGAATCTGCACAAAAGATTTGCTCGACCACTGTCAGATCATTCAATCGGAAACCTGATTTGGATGGTAGCTACAAAAACCACGGCTAAGTCCAAGGCAGAAATGAGTGAGTTGGTGGGTATAGTGAAGGAAGCAATAGCAAGAATTGATAGCAACTATGTAAAGGAAATGCGAGGAGACAAAGGTCGTTCCTTGATGTCCAAAACCTTGGAAGAAGTAGGCAGGGAAGGCTCGGAAGCTGTGGATCACCTAAGCTTCTCCAGTTGGTGTAATATGGGGTTTATGATGTTGATTTTGGGTGGGGAAAGCCAATTTGGGTTAGCAGCATTGGCATTGAAAGTCCAATGATTTTAAATCTTGTCATGTTGGTGGATACAAAGTGAGGTGATGGCATTGAAGCTTGGGTCACATTGGACCAACAAGAAATGACTTTGTTGGAAAATAATCCAGAGCTCCTCAAATTCGCATCGTTGGACCCAAGTCCTCTGCTTAAAACTTGCAAACCATGTTTTTGTGACCATAAACAACTATGTTAAGTGTAGAATCTTTTTTTTCTCCCGGTACTTTAGTTCACAGAAGCAACAGGTTTGCAAATTGCAATTTTATATATGGGAAAGTTTTTAAATGAGAAAATGATGTCCATCTCGTATCACTCTTATCTTTTTTTTATTATTTAAAAATTTGTTATATGACGCTAAAATCTACACTTTTCTAACTAAGTCCTATGTGTGAATGCTCTTTTTTTGGTTCAGAATCCTTAATGAATATTATTCAATAGTTGATGAAAGCAGGAGTGGTTAATTACAGGAAGAAGAAAAGAGAAGAGCATTGTTGATGGATGAAATTAAGGTAGGCCAACACAGCCCCATCATCCACATGGAGCGGAGCGGGTCGGTTATTATATCATGTAGTGGTGGGCCCATACAAGTTTGCTGATCAGAGAATATTATTATTAGAATAAATCATTACCGTCGGATGGATGTGACGAAGAAAAGAAGATTCAAATCGAGTAATAAATCAATTAAAAAAAGAAGAGAGAGAGAGACAATCCGATCGTGGGCGTTGAACGTGGAACAGAGGGTTACAGCACAGAACCATTTCCATTTCCATCTCTCTCACTCTCTCTCTGTGCAGAGAGAAAGTAGAAGCTCCAAAGTCATCCATCGAAGCCTTTCGCTTGCTTACCTCTCTTTCCTTATTCGTCCATTGTAATGAAATGTAAAAGAAAGACAGAGAGCTAACGGCTTTTTGGATTTTCGTCTCTCTGTCACCCATGGCTTCTCTCTTCTCTCTTCTCTTCCTTTCGCTAGCTCTTTCTTTCTCAGTCGGTAACTGTATAGCCAATTCCACTTTGACCCCTATCAATCCCGATCTCTACCATTCCAGGTGATTCCATATTCTTAAAACTTCTATTGCTGTTTGCTTTTCGTTTACCGGAACTTGCACTGAATGTTTTCTCACCTCTGTTTTTTTGCAGTGCGGATTTGTTGGAACAGATAAAGGCGTTCGTACATCGACACCCGGACAAACTCGCTGTACGTCTTAATTTTTTGCTTAATTTTTCTCTTAAATTTTGTCGCTTTATTGGTGTGAAGTTAATCATTAAGGAAATTTTTGGAATTTGCGTAGTTGGAGGCAATTAGAGGTGGAAACAAGGGTTACCAAGCAGAGATCAATGTAGTTACTTATTGCAGGAGTAGAGTAGAGAGTGACGACAGGTCTAAGTTTCGAATCCTTCTTGTAAGTTTATCTATCTGATCTTTTCTATGTTTGAATTATTTATCGGATACACAAATTGACATATATTCTACTTGTGATTGAAATCTTGCGTTGTTTTTAAGTAAAGCCGTGTTGAGTTTGATGTGCAGTGTGGCTTAGATTTATCTGAGATTGGTGATTGCTGTGTTCTTGACAGATGATTCCTTGTCTTCCAGAGTTTTGGTCTTCATGGCCGGGAGCTTATTACAACAGAACTGGCGTTTCGGATTTTGTCAATTTTAAGTGAAGAGCAGTTTCTACCCAATCTAGATCCTACTTCGCTAAATAGAACCCTGGATAAGCTCATCATTAAGGTACCCACTTTTGTATAATGGAAAAAAGTAGTTCAATGTGCATGCCTGAGCTTAGTCATTTGTAAATTGTATTTCCGTCCCTCCTCATATCTGATTCAGTTCTGAGCCTTTAACTCAGTATCTCTAAACTCTAAAAATTCATAGCAGTGGGCAGTTTGTTCTTGTCATGTTTAAACTCAGAAATCAACTTCTTTAATTTCTGCTTTATTTAAGTCTATCCAATCGTAAGTAGGATATATACAAACCCACGCAAAACTCATTCAAACCACACAAAGCTCATTCAAAACATACAATTCTCTTACTAGTTGCCAGTGTATGCCATTTGTCAAAAATCTGAAATTACACTTAAAGATGTTTGATAGTTTCTTTTTATTCTTTCAATTTTTTTTATTTTTTAAACCCTAATTTCTGATAATAACAGGTGGTGCCAATGGAAAATTTGAATGGCCGCCGATTTGTTGAAGAAGGAGATCTTTGTGAAAGGAGAAATGGTAATGTTTTTGCTATCAAAGACACATAATTAGCTGCTTGAAAAGACATATAACTAATTAATAATATGATTTTTTTTATAGGAAGAGGAGTTGATCTCAACAGAAACTGGAGTTTTGATTGGGGCAAAAAAGAGAAGGTCCAATCCATCTATGCAATTTATCCCCTTCTAATATTGTGGCCTTTTGCATTGAAGTTGCATTTTCTCAAAGTTTTTTGCTCATAATTTATTATCGTTAGTGATGAACTTTTGCTTCTCCTGTTCTTTCATTTAGTCTGAATTCCTTTACATACTGTTTTGCGATTTGTTTCCTTTGCCTTACTCTTTTTTGTTCTTTAATTAGGATTATGATCCATATGAAGAGAACCCTGGTACTGCTCCTTTTAGCGAGCCTGAAAGTCAAATAATGCGGAAAATTGCCTTATCATTTG
>CAODLS012454699.1:0-23882 GCA_948243855.1 Flueggea neowawraea | reverse complement strand
TCCATGCCATTTCTAATTCTGGCTGTGATGATTCTTACTTTTATTTGATTGCTTCGAATTGTTGTTTTATTCTTAGGGAGCTTAGTGATGTGAGTTTATGTTTTATTCTTGTTAACCAGTTTGCGCATTGTCCTTCGCGTGAGGCAGTTTCTCTGTCGGATTACAAGGTTTGGGGTGGCCCGTTTGATGCTGCTCTTTTTTCGACCTTGTCTTTGATTGTATCCAATTTGATATGATTATAAAGTTTTATTCCAATTCAAAAAAAAAGTTTTCTTGCTGGTGTAAACAAAACAAAGAATTACAGTGAACTAGCACAATTTTCGGGTTATGCATGGTAATTTATAAATTTTTTTAATCAAAAAAATATTTATAAAATTAACAATTAAAAAAATTAATGCACTTTAATTCTGTTTAGCATATTGCAGAAATTTAAAATAATTTTTTTTTGTTTTGTTCCACATTTATGTTGAAGCATCTTGACTATCTATATAAATATATTGTTTATATAATAAAAAAAGGCATTGGCTCCGAGCCAAGCTCAAAAATGTTTCTTAAACAATTTTGAGCGCATAATCCATAATCTTAGAGTATATCTTATAAAAACAAAAATTCTAATATCATTCTCAAGTTACACACTATATCAAATCTTGCTAACAATCTAATCACTCTTAAAACTAAAAAAAACTCTAATTTATTATATAATTACCTTATCATTTGAAAAATAAAAGACCAGCCATTTAAGCATTTTTTTTAATATGCATACATAATCAACTCAATTTAGCTGGTGTATTCCAGACCTTTTTTCACTCGATTGTTTGGAATGTTTAGTATATTAATTACCACTTTTAATTGGCCATTATGCAGTTAGCAATTACAGTTGTCCACATAATTATTGCTAAGTATGTTTAAAGTCACAATTGGTATTGTGGAGTATGTGAATAAGCCTTGCCAAAAGTAGAGAAAATCTCAACTGCTTTTATATTATATATGCATTGGTGTGTATGCAAATGAACAAAGAAATGAATAACTAACTAAATTTAGGCCACCATATGTTCTGGGATAGAAAATTGCATAATAAAAATAGCTCAAAAAACCCCCCCAAATAAATATTCATCAAATGACGTGTAGTGGCATGTTCTCCATTAGATATTTTATTAAATGAAGTGTCCAAAATTGTTTGAAATTTATAGTCGAGGGATTGGATAAATTATTAAATTACACCTTGAGTTGAGAAATTTAGTAAACTTTTTGTTACAATTTGAGGGGCTTAAAATGTGTTTTGCCCATTAATGATTACTCTTTAATTAATAACCACCAAGTGTATGTGACTTAAAAAATCACTTGGTAGAAGTAGGGGAATTCTTCCTGAATTTTATATTATATCATAGATTATAAATTTCAAGATCTTGGATAACAACATTGCATAATGCTAGCGAAAATAAGCAAAGAATTCAGAAAATGACACTTAATATTAGGGGTGTAATCGAGCCGAGCCTAGTTTTGGAGTGTTCAAGCTCGGCTCGACTAAAATCTTTCGAACTCGAGCTCAAAATCTTGTTCAATCTCGACTCTAACAAAGCTCGCGAGCTTGTTTGCGAGTTTTTCGAACCCAGCTTAACAAAAGCTTAAATAAAATCGTAAACGAGATTTGCTAGTTAAAACTTGACAAAAACTCTAAAATGAATACAATTAAGTTTAGGTCAGTTCAATAAAATCATGTTGAGTATATAGTTAAACCAAGAAATATTAGAAGTTTCAATTTGTTTCATAAATTTAACCTAATATTAGATCTTATGCGAGCATACTTATACTTTTATAGGCATAGTTAATTAATACAAGCTTGCACTTTTGTTGATGTGACCCAAATAATAAATATTATTTCGAACATAAGCATATTTTTCATAATTTAGTTTAAGAAATATATAAAAATGCATGCATGCATGCATACACACACACACATACATACATACATACATACATACATACTGTAATACCCCAGTCGGATTCCGGTAAGACTTTATGTAGTCTTCTATTCGGTCTCGTTTCGATCTTGATCGATGCGAGTGTTGGGTTGAGGTCTTGAGGATTATGTTTGTGAGAGGTGTTACTCGAGTAAGGCAAGCTGTGGATTACTCGAGTAAGCCATCAATGTTACTCGAGTAAGTCGTGTTCTCACATTAACACAAATAACACCTAGGAAAGTGTTACTCCAGTAACAGGATGTGTTACTCAAGTAAGCAGTGTGTCACTCGAGTGAGGATGTTGTTCTGGGCAGTGGTCTATAAATACCCCTACCCGACTCTTTTGTTTCTCTCACTTTATTTTTATCTCTCTCTCATTCAAATCGGTCTGAAACGAGTTCCCATTGCTTTCCATTGTTCCCATTTCATTCCTAGAGGTAAGATTGCATATCTAATCTCTTCATTTCATCCATTTTATGCTTTTAAATTTGAATTCATGATTTAGGCCGAGTTTGTGAATGTGTTTGCATTTTCGGGACGATTATGAGTTTATAGATGCTTAGGATTATTAGTTCTTGGTTGTTAGAGGTTATAGGAACATGATTCAAGCTTTGAATCATCAGATTTCATGAGACATTGGTTGAGTTAGGGTTAGCTTTGATTTTTGGTCGATCTAGGGTGATTTGGAGTTGTTCTAATGGTTTTGACCCTATATTCGGGTTTAGGGCTTTGTATAGAGTCAATGTGGGTGTTTGTATTGATTTTGGTCGGTTAAATCGTGTTACACAATTTTTGGGATTTTCTGGGTTATGGCTTACTCTAGTAAGAGCTTTGTTTACTCGAGTAAGCGGAGCCTTGTCTCACTCAAGTGACCAGGTATGGCTTACTTGAGTGATAAGAGGTGTCTCTAACTCGAGTAACCGAGTCTGGCTTACTCGAGTATGATGAGTGGTCTCTTACTTGAGTAAGTCATAGTGTTACTCGAGTAGAAAGAGTCCTTAGGGACTCGTTTTGTAATTTTGCATATTGTCAATTTCTGAGAGTTCAAGGACTTATTTGAGAATTCTGACTACTTAGAAAAGGTAGTTAGCTATTCCAGTATAATTTGAGGACTATTTTGTAATTTGTTAAGTCTCGGGGACTAGAACATAATTTTATAATGGTCAAGGATCAAACTGTAATTTTATGTTGAGTTTGGATTTTCGATCCAGAATGATAGGTTATCATTAGTTATGGATCATTTGTTTTGAGAGTTCGCATCTACATTTGCACATCGTGCATATGGTATTGTCACAGTACCACATTTGAATTTGCTTCTGATACATCTATCGATATATGTTTGTACAACTTCTTGTTCGTGCCCGAGAGACCAGCCACCGACGAGTGGGGCCTGACGGGTGATTTGCATTTAGACTTCCAAGTGAGTGAATTGCAATTTCAGACACATAGGTTGTGTCTCGAACTGTATATATTTTTTGTTGTGCTCGACACATTGAAAATTGACTAATCTAAATATTGACTAATAATTAACGGATTTTATGTATTAATCAGGATTCAGTTTGGAAAGTGATATATATGTATTACATATCTTCTCTCTGATTTTGTTTCTGCTTTGTACATTTTTTTTCATGCTATAAATATTAGTATGATTTTTGTTTTCTGATATGGGACTCCTACGTTACGGGATAAACATGACCTTTGGTATACCAATGCTTTGATAAGCCCAGCTATCAGGGTTGCCAATTGCCATGTATTCTGATTCAACACATGATTTGATATTGATTGTGGCGGAGCCCACATACTCTATTATTAGTGCTAGATGCACGCCTTCTGATTTGGTCTCATATATCTGTATATATGTTTTGATTCTAAAAACAAAAATCGTTTTATACACCTCTATGTAGGTGATTGCCTTGTCTGCGAACTTTTGTGAAATGATTTTGAAAGTGTGTGTGTGTATATATACTTAATTATACCTGTTGTGGTAGTTTTAAAATGTTTTCAAAATAGTCTTTGTGAGGCACGTATGAGGCGATCTGGAGTGTTATTCCACACTGGGCCTTGACCCCCTTTTTGTTTCTTTGTTTGTGTGATCCCTATTGAGCAGGTTCACAGATTTTGGCTTCGGTAATAGTTCTACATCCCTGTCACCAGTGACGCGTCCCTTGGTTAGTGATGCCCCTTTTGTTCGGGCTCGTCTTTTATTTTGTTAGAGCTCCGCATCGGGATGTAGTTGGGTTACCAGGTTTCCATTTTGGCTTTTGTTATATGTTTACATTGATTTTTGCACATTTATTTATATATTTGATTTCGTATAAAATCGTATATGTTTTATTATGTTTTTCATTTATTAAACATTTTAACAAATATTTTATTAATCTGAATCGTTTGGGTAGTGTTTTCTGATATCTGAGGCATGTGCGAGATGGGTCGGCTCCCACAGACGGTTCACCTCATACGTCAGTCACGGGCTCGCTATGGTTCGTGACAAAGGTGGTATCATAGCCAAGTTTCGTAAGTCTAAGGTCGGTGTGGAGCTCAGGTATCTTTGATTGAGTCAGTTCAACTTTGCTTTTGTATACCCTTTGACTCGGTACTCTGACGATCATTTTCATTGACATTGCATATTCAATTTTGTTTGATTGCATATAGCTATGGATTAGCGTCGTGGTGAAGGTCGCAGTAGAGGTCGAGGGAGGCCTAGGCGTGTTCTTGTCTAGGTCGTCTCTCATTCTGTCGTTGATTAGTGTGATGGGTATAGTGTGTCAGAGGTCACTGCTCAAGTACCTCAGTCTCCGCCTCAGCCATAGCTAGTAGGTCAGATGGATGAATTTGGGTGCTTTACCCAAGTTCTCATGTGGGTAGAGGTTATGTTAGCCGGTCAGGTTGTCGGAGGTTAGGCAGTTTCGCCAGCAGCAGTAACACCAGTTCCTCCACCTCAGCCTGAGGCAGTTGTTGCCCCAGCCCTAGTTGTAGCTTTTAGGCATCACGGATAGATGTTGAGTCTCATCTTAGCAGATTCTTGAAGCTTGGTTCGCCGAGATTTACAGGGGCGATGGGAGAGGATCCCAAGATATTCACCTTCAATGTTAAGAGGTGTTTCGATGTGATGGAACTCACGGATGATACTACGAGGATTCATCTTGCTACTTTTCTTTTAGATGGTCGAGCAACCAGATGATGGCAGGACTTGGGACCACGTAGAGCTATCACGTGGGATGAGTTCAAGCATGAGCTCACTTTGTCTTTCCTTCCTTGGAGTATGAGGGATAATAAGGAAGATTAGTTCATCGAGTTCGAGCAGGAACCTGGTATGTTAGTGACTGAGTGTAAGGATCTATTGCAGATCACAGAGGCTGTAAGAGGTATGGAGTACAAGGACGAGAGGCATCCGATGGAGCCCAAAAGGGCGAAGATAGAGAGTTCTTCTAGAGGCCAGTAGGGGCGAGGTCAGAACAGTTAACTGAGCAGATTCGTAGGCATTCCTCTAGAAGCCAAAGGCAGAGTCAGAGTTCCAGTCAGTGAGTGTGGCACCACCATCTGGGCATGCTTGAAGGACATAGTTCTATAGGCCCACTTTCGTCTTGCGAGATGTGGGAAAAGACATCCGAGAGTTTGTGCAAAGGCGACATGCCTTTGTTTTCATTGCAGACAACTAGGACACAAGATGGCTAAGTGTCCTTTGAAGCATGGTTCCGGATCATTGACATGCATTCAGTGGTGAAAGGTGCAGTCACTGCTAGCAATGGAGCTAGCAGAGATTTTGGTAGAGGCGCGGCAGTTTCAGGGAGTCGTAGTCAGTTTGTGCATGGTTCAGGCCGAGAGCAGATCGGTCAAAGCAATTATGTGGCAAGAGAGCAGGCCATAGTGTATCATCTGACTTGTCAGGAGGCTCAAACCTCCAATGTTGTAGTTAATAGTAAACTATCCATCTCTGGTTCTTCTGCATATGCTTTATTCGATTCTGGTGCATCTCATTCATTCATCACGCCATATTTTGTTTAGCATGCTGGGTTAGTGGCGTATCCACTAGTCAGATTATTAGAGGTTTCGTCACCTATGGGTGCCAAGATTATGGTTGATTCTGAGGTTCGGGATGCGTGATTGCCTTTAAGGGGCACGAGTTGACTGTCGATCTTACCATATTAGATATGAGAGAGTTCGATGTGATACTCGGTATGGATTGACTTTTGACTTGGCACACTACCTTGGATTGTTTTGCCAAGAGGGTATATTTTTGGCCACCTGGTCAGATGGAGTTTTGCTATCAGGGTGAACGAGACAGTGTGGTTCAAGGTTATATGTCAGCGGTTAGAGCTGAGAAGATGATTCACCGAGGTTGAGAGGCGTATTTGGCTTTCGTGTTTGCTGAGCCGCAGAGTTCAAAATTTCGACTAGACGAGGTATCAGTGGTGCAAGAGTTTTCGGGACTTTCGCCAGATCACAAGATTGAGTTTGCTATTGAGGTTTAGCCTGGTACTGATCCGATATTGATTTCACCATATCAGATGGCGTTGGTAGAGCTGAAGGAGTTAGAGACTCAGTTGAGAGAATTATTGGACAAGGGATTTGTTCGACTGAGTATTTCACCTTGGGCCGCTCCGGTCTTATTTGTAAAGAAGAATGATGGTACCATTCATATGTGCATTGATTATCGTCAGTTGAACAAGGTAATAGTAAAGAACCAATATCTGCTTCCGATGATAGATGATTTGTTTGACCAGTTGCAAGTTGCACAATGGTTTTCTAAGATCGACTTGAGGTCGAGATATCATCAGTTGATGATTAGGGTGAAGACATTCTGAAGACTGCATTTCGGACTAGATACAGGCATTATGAATTTTTGGTGATGTTATTTGGATTGATGAATGCTTCAGCGGCATTCATGGATTTGATGAACATAGTGTTCAGGTTGTATCTAGATCAATTTGTGATTGTCTTCATCGATGTCATTTTAATATACTCTAGGAGTAGGGAAGAGCACGAGGAACACTTGAGGTCAGTCTTGTAAACTTTGCGGGAACATCAACTTTATGCTAAGTTCTCGAAGTGTGAGTTTTGGCTTGATCAAGTGGCATTACATAGACACATGGTGTCTAAATATGGAATCATGGTAGACTCGAAGAAGGTAGAGGTAGTACTCCATAGGGAGATGCCTAATACTACTACTGGGTAAACAGTATCCTCACCTGCTACGTGTTACGACTGTTAGCCGAGTTTTGATTTAGGTTTTGCTTGGAGATCAGGGTTGGTCTCAACTTTGTTTTATTTTGTTTGAAATTCAAGGACGAATTTCTTTTGAGGAGGAATTATGTAATACTCTAGTCGGATTTCCATAAGGCTTTCTATAGTATTCCGTTCGGTCCCGTTTCGATCTTGATCGATGTGAGTATTGGGTTGAGGATTATGTTCCTGAGAGGTGTTACTCGAGTAAGCAATGGTGCGTTACTCGAGTAAGCAATGGTGCGTTACTCGAGTAAGGCGAGTTGTGGATTACTCGAGTAAGCCAGTAGTGTTACTCGAGTAAGCCGTGTTCTAGGATGAACACGAAAAAACCTAGGAAAGTGTTACTCGAGTAACAAGATGTGTCACTCGAGTAAGTGGTGTGTCACTCGAGTGATGAAGGCATGTCACTCAAGTGAGGATACTGTTCTGGGTAGGGGTCTATAAATACCCCCACCCGACTCTTTCATTTCTCTCACTTCATTTTTCTCTCTCTCTCATTCACATCAGTGTGAAACATGTTCCCATTGTTTCTATTTCATTCCTAGAGGTAAGATTACGTATCTAATCTCTTAATTTCATCCATTTTATGCTTTTAAATTTGGATTCATGCTTTAGGCCGAGTTTGTGAATGTGTTTGCATTTTCGGGATGATTATGAGTTTAGGAATGCTTAGGATTGTTAGTTCTTGGTTGTTTGATGTTATGGGAACATGATTCAAGCTTTGAATCTGTAACACCCCAACCCAACATAATTGTGCATAATATATGTATATTGGTACATGCATTGTATATGCATTTTCATAATATAGAATTGAAATATTATTTTCTATATATGTCCAAATAGGTTTAGAGATAATAAATAGGACTGATATTTAAAATAAAGTTCATGAAACAAAAGTAAGCTAAGGACTAAAGTAAAAACAAATGAGCAAATGGGACTTAAAGTGATAATTTACATGTATAGGTGACTTAAAGATAGAATTGACATTTATAGGTGACTTTTGTTGTGTATTACATTAGTGTGTTGTCAAGACTTTAGAAGCCATAGAACACTTGTAAGAGTGCATGCAAAAAAAAAAAGAAAAGAAATGGAGACATGTGGAATCGGAAGTGTTTGTTTCTTTTACTAAAAAAATCACACAAAATCTCTACAACTCCTTTATTAAAAAAAAACACCAGCCTAGAATCTCTCTATTTCTGTGTAAAGCTCTCAAACACAGAAAATCTCTTCTCATCGTAACACTCAAGCAAAAACATGCTTAAGGTAATTCTGCAGTCTTAAGAACTCCTTATAAGAGCCTGTTTGCTTCCTATTTTTGAAATATTTAGTGTAATACCTTGTTTAATTTTGTTGGTTTTTTTAAAAAATATTATAATTTATTGTTCTATCATATTTCAATTATTTTAATTTGTATTATAATTTGAGGTATTATTGGATATTCAAATTTTAATGTGGTTTAAAAATCAAACAAAAAAATTCAATTAAAGTGTTGCCGTTTTGTTTAAAAAACATGACTTTCTCACCAAAACGGTGAGTTTTGTCTCCTTCCTTCTTTTAAATTCCAATTTGATAGCATCCTTCACTTCACTTCCATTTCTTTTTCATGCCAACTCACTCATTCCATTTCTCCTCCAATCCGACCCTCACTCTTCTTCATTGCCTCTTCTTGATTTTTGCATCAAACCAAGGTAACAATCTCCCATTCTTCTCTTTTCCATCTTTATTTTTATGAAAATCAAATGGGTTTTGTATGGATTTGTGTGGGTGACGGATTTGTTGTGTGGGTCGGATTTATGTTGATTTTGATGGAATAGGTGTTGAATAATAATGGATTATGTTGGATTAAGGTTAGTAATGGATGATTTGAACTTGAGTTTTGTTTAGATTAGCTTAAATGTGGTGTTTTGTGTTAGTGTTCATGTAGGTCCGAATTTTGAAAGGAAAAATGGGATGAATTGATGACGAAATTGGTGTTAGATTTTGATGGATTATGTTGTATTATGTGTAAGAATGGATGGGCTTGTGTTGGAAGAAGGAGAATTGATAATATTCTTTAGTTAGGGTTAGGGTTTGGTGTAGGTAAGTTGTGATTTGTGACGATTTTGAATTCATTTGTTGAAATGGACTGTAGATTCATGTTTAGGAGGATGATTGGAGCCAATGTGGGTTCTTCGGATCGATTTTTATAGATTTAATCGAGAGTTAGACTATTGTGGGTAATTTTTTGTCGTAAGGACTAGTTGTGATATTTTGCGTTGTTTGAGGCCTAATTTAGAATTCTAGATAATTTGAGGATTGGTTGGTAATTTTGAAATACTTTGAAGACTGATTTATAAATTTTAAAAAGTTTGGGGACTAATTCATAATTTATAAAGGTCTTAGGGTTAAATGATAATTTATAAAAGTTCAGGGACCAAGCGGTAATTTTACATGGATGTTCAATTTTTGAGAGAGAAGTTTAAATATTCAATCAAAATGGATTTTTGGTCGACGTCTAGGGTTCTGGTTTCTCCATTTGCATCTACATATCATATTTTCTACTTTGCCACAGTTACTATGTCTGATCCGTTGGTGATAAAATTTTGTTTCAAGATCCGAAAGTTGAGTGATTGTGGATGCAATTAACCCACAATCGACTCTCTTCTTTACTTCGATTGTCCTCTTTCTCCCTATCTCTTCTTTTCACAATCGGTGACCTCTTCTTCCTTCCTAGCACTGTCGTCGGTTGCCGCACGTCGTTCACCGCAGGTGACACATCTTCTCGTTGGCAACAATCACTACAAAAATGTATGCCGATTTTTTTTCTTTCATATTTTTGTATTTCGGTTCTTTTTGGTCTATAGAAAATGCTTGATTTTGAGGTTCTCGTAGGAGAAATATTGTTAGTTGGCTTTACTTTCGGCAAAATCATGACAGAAACAAGTTGATTTTTTGTACAAATTTTCATTTTCCTACTGAACAATAGAATCATAAATTAATTGGACACAATTTTTATTGTTTCCAGGCTTTCCACTAAATTGGGTTATAGAAGCATCAATTAAAGGGTCACTTATTGCAGAGAATTAGAAAGTTCTTATTGGTTTGTTTGAACAGTTAGAAAGTTTTTCGTGGTGGAATCATCTTTTAGGTAATTCAGAATTGGAATTTCCTTTTAGTTAATTATAATATGAAGATTCGAGTCAAATCGCAGACGGGTTATTACTCCTTTTTTAAAAAAACTTCTTTTAGCATGTTGGGTCATAAAAAGATTTATGTTATTTGTACATGCTTAATTTATCAAATTAAATTTACTGAATTCGTATGCTAAGTTAAATAAGCCCTCAGTTTGTTTTACCAATCTCCAATTTGGCCTTCCTTTTTCTTTTCAAATTCTAATTTATTTCCTCGATTCATAAATTACAGTGCCGTGACTACATTTTAATTTTGTTATTTCATGCTTTGATTTTAGGCTTCTCAAAATGTCATCTTTGGCATCTTCTACGGATTCTACCCCAAACCCAACGGCCAACACCAACGGACAATTCATCTTCTCTAAAGAAAACTTCTCATAGAGGGAAAAAGTGATCCAACACGGGGGGCTATGCAAGGAGGTATTGGTCCAATTCATCCAAATAAAAAACGAATTTGTTGTGTTTGTATTGCAACAAGATTTTCAAAGGTTGATGAACAAATGAATGATTTATTGTATTTTTTATGGATTAATATTAACTTTCTTTGATATTAATCATTTAATTTAAATTACAGTTTTTTAATATATATTATATTATACATTTTTTATTTATGTGGTTGAAGCGGCGTCTAAGTGACCCAGTGCCCTGTTCAGTTCGCTGCTCGGGCTAGGTTTTAAAAAACTAAGCGAAATAGAGAAGAGGAAATTACACATAATACCATTTTTAATCTTTCTTTGTGCAACTTTACCAACCGTGGGAAACCATTTTTTAATATGTCGGATCTGACAAAATATTTGTGGAAATATCAGGTTATTTGTTTAATTTCTCGCTTAGCCTTTTGTCTCTCTTTAACTCGTTTTTTCATCTGTCTCTCTCTCCATCTCTTTCTTTCCTTCCACATTTGCCCCCCATTTCGACCTTCTCCGACTACCACCTTCATATGTTCTCCCCATCATCACCTTCTCTTTTTGAGGCGTAATCGTCACCTCTATTCCCGATCTTCATCCAGAAATTTCTCGATCTCCAATCACTCTCAGTGTAGCAAAATATTCTTTCATTTCCTTAGCGTCGTCACCTCCGTCCGCGATCTCCGCCTCCTTTAGTCTCCCTTGCGATTAGAGATCATGAAGGAGATTGTGAAGGAGATCACGGTCGCAATTAGAGATCGCAAATGCGATGACGAGAAGTGGCAACGATGCAAAGGAAATGGCGGGAAGTGAAGGAGATGGCGGCGACGCGACACATTTACATTAACAGCCCCAAAATTTTGTATAAAATTACAAGTGAGGTCCTAACAATTAGCAAATAATCCCCTAATTTAGTTTAAATTTCATTTGTGCACAAATCGTGTACCGATTTTACACTAGATGTGCACTAGCTTACATGATTTGTGCACCTATGAACTAAATCAGTTTAGAATTAAATTCACAAACCGTTGTGCAATGTTTGTACATTAGTTTACATTCCTTGGGTCATTGTAGGAATGAAACACCTCGGTTAGTGCTTCATGATCTCCATTATGCGCTACCAACTTAGACTTGATAATTATACTTTGTTTGAGCTCATCTTGTTTGCTTATGACCTCTTGATTATGGATGTCCATTTTCTGTCAATGCTTTCTAGTGTCATCATAAACTCTCTAGTGCCTTGAGCATCCCACAGAATATACTAGGATCACAGTCCAATTGAGCGGCTAGGGATGCCTACCCTCTTGGAGTTGATGACATCTCTTCAGAGTCTTTTGGTTCTTGAAAGCGAACCTCCTCTTTACTAGCCTTTGTTGTTGCAATGGCCTTTTCCCCCACATTTTTCAATGGTGGAAATGATAGTTTCTTTTCCACTACTTGTAGTTGTCATTGTGGGGGTCCTGCTGAGAGTGTGTCAAAAGATTGTTTCCTACTTCTTGGGAGTTAGGAAAACAAGGCAACCCTTAGGAGGAAGGGGATTGTACCAAGGAATTTAGGTGTTTCTAAACTACGGTGAAGAATGGTTCAAGCAATCTAACTTCTATCAAACAAAATGAGTAAGAGACTAAACTCGTTATAAGGGTTATTTTACTTCTTTGACAAATCCACAAAAACACAATGACTATATCGATTGATGACAAAATTACAAGAGAGTTTATGATGACAGTGAAATAAAGCTTATAGAGCAAAGAGGGCTAAGAGCCCATTGTGATTAGTTCTTTCTCTCTGTGGTGATTTTTTCCTTTTGTATTTGCAAGGAGTGCATCATTTGCCAAAATTAATTATCTTGTCTTGGTGTGATTTGTTGTCATTTTCCTTTAACTATGATTCTTTCCTTTTTTTAGTGGAGTTATTCCTCCAGTGTCAACTCTCATGTTGGTCTTTCTCCTCTAGAGTTGTCAACTCCTTTGCACCAGCTGTAACCTTTCTATGAAGAGATCTTAAAAGAGTCAATTCTCTTGGGCTACAACCTCCTAGAGAGTTAAACCCCCTCCCCCCCCCTCTTTGGACCATGAATCTCCGGGGATGAACACACTCCGTGGGCTTTACGAATTCGGCTTGTTCCATTGAACCTAGGTCCAAATGTCACCGACAGAAAGGATATTGCAATTTTGTAAATCTAAATCACCACGATCTTATCATTTGAAAAGGGTCATATATATCTCCAAGAAAATAGAAGTTCATCTGAAAGCCATTTTGTAGGAGCAAAGGTACAAATAATAGGACCACTGCCACCAAACCAATATCATGAAATCATAATCATAATTATTATTATTACCAACCCAATCCACAAACACAAAAATAATTGGAATTGCCCTTTCATTAGGCCATTGTGTTGATTTTCTGGGACCCATAATGCATGAACAGCCACGTGGTGATGATGGAAACTTCAAATCCCCAAAAAGAATTAAAAATGTAATTGCATAGTTATAATTTAGATTTCATTGGAGAATGTTTGACAACATATTACCCACCAAGGATTGTTGCCAGCAATGGGGGGGTTTCTTGCCCACCAATCACAACACTCTTTAGTAGTAATATACAAAAAACAACCCCACAAAATTATTATTTATTACTTATAAAAGAATTGACTAGTTTTTGTTTCTAGTTCTTTATTGATTGAGGTTCTATTCTTAATAAAAACAAAGACTTGGATAGTAATGTGTGTTGTGTTTTTTCAGCTTTCTCACATCACTTTCCAATGATCATGAATGGAGGATGAGATACTGATACTGACAGCAAAGATACAATGTAGTTAATTTTAGAAAGTTAGATCACATAGGCATATAAGTACTGCTGACGTGGCGCTGCTGCTTTCTTCAGGTAGTAATTAAAATTCCCTTCCAAGTCCCAAAAATACATGCTCTTTGTTGTCGTGGAAAGTGTTGTCTTGTCATTTTCTCCATCATACGTACAAAACTTTTGTGACAGTTCGGGTCAACAGAATCAATGTCTGATACTTCGTACTTTCCGAACAAAACAAGAGATTATTAGATTACGCACGTTTTTTGTCTTTGTTTGTAAAGTGAGATCTCTGTGTGCAACATGTGACAAGAATAGGACAACAATGATGATAGTATAAATATGACCACATGAAATCCACTCTCTGAGAAACGCATTGATAGGACAAATTTCTCAACCAATTGTGTAAAGCTTGACTGATTTTTCCTTATGATAGATAGAAAGATTTGGAGAGGAATTAACAGAAAAGGGTATGGAGGAAATTTGCAGGTTAAGAGCACATGAAGCTACAATTAAACTAAATTTCATGTAACAGGATCTAAAGAACATCCACACTACTGATCCTTTTGCTCTATAATGGACCAAAAAGAAGTTAATTTGAATACTTCCTTCCTATTCTCCCGGGAATTCCATGGAAATATACAAAAACAATATATACTTTCCCCAAAAATGACAACAGTTAGGCCTCATTTCAAAATGGAGGAGGGGCCTTGGTTACTTTAAGTTGACTGATTTTGCATTCCATTTTGAGTCAGGGTCCTGTCTTGCATGCCCCTGTAAGCAGAATAGAAGGCATCGAGGAGGATGTGGAATGCAGATGAAGATGGAAGAGGATCCAGTCAGTGATATATATATATATATAGTTGATGATCATAGTGAAAGACATTGTGCTTCCTCGGGTACAACTTTCGGCATTGGAAATGCTGTGACATATCTCTCAACCATTGGTCTTGGCGCACCAGACGATGAAGTCCCAGAAGCGTCTGGTTGTCCACGAGTATGAAACTTTGCAAATCGGTTGATGACAGAAAACTTTTCCAACTCCTGAAAATCCACTCTTATGTTGACAATTGATGCTGCCTTGTCCACCCTGCATTTGAAGAAGGATGAAACAAAGGTTTCACCATTGGGTGTGAAAATGTAATTCATCCATCGATTTTCAAATACAACTTTTCCATTTCACTGGAAAAGCTCTGACATACCTGTAGAATTCCTGTTCCAGCTTCTTTGTTCTATCAATAAATGCTTCCACAATTTCTGACATTTGCTGATCACCACTTCCCTCAGAATTGTTAAGCTTCTCTGAATTCCTGGACAAAATTGACATAAAATAACTAAGTTTTGTGGACGAAAAGGTAAAGGGTTTAGACCACAATCATTCTATTATTTAGCAATCTATGCTTCTGGCAATTAATGACTACTCACACGTCAACGTTATTTGTGCATGTCAATAAATCATTTCTCTTGCAGTAGGCAAGGCTACAAGCATCCCCAAGTGACAATCTTGCAGTGAAATATGATAAGATATGGTAGCTTGAAGCAGAGTCCATGCAGAGAACGGATGCTGGTCCAGCACTGAGCAGGTGTTGCATAAGTTGTGTTGTCAATATCAGCCTCCTCTTGGAACGAAGCCTTGGCTGCAAATCTTCAATCATTTCATTGTCGTCAACCTGTATACGATTTGACTGAATTAGAATCAGTTCCCAACACCCAACATCCAGAGAAAAGATGATTACATTACAAAACAATTCTAACATGAAGCATACCTTCTCAATCAACCGATTTGTGGCATAAGCCCAGTCTTCTGACACACTGCAAAACAAATCACTGTTTGTTAACCAAGCAGAAGAGCAGTACTCTGAGTTGGAAACTTTAAAAATAAAATCTGGAAAGCAATGTGAAATATAACTACTACTTGCATCACCAATTCACATACGATGGTGTACTTTTCAAATTCCAACCGGAAGAACATGAGATGAAAAAACTTGTACATTTCACTAAATTCTAGAATTGTTAAGTCTTTAACCATCCGGCAACATGGCACATGCAGAGAAAACAAAAACATGCTTCAAAGAGAAAAAAATATAGACAACACATAGAAGCGTGATTAGCACCTGATTTTCTGAAGCCTTCCAGAAGCTTGTGATACTTCCTTGTGCCACGGTAGACACAGAGATGGTACCGATTTGCGCTTTTTTGGTCTAGTAATAGCTACTTGATTGGAAGCTTCTGAAGGTAATACAAAAGGTGCTGGCAACTGTTGACCTGCTACCAAGGTGGTAGCTGTACTTGGCCAAACCTTTCTGACCTGCCCAGCCCCACTAGCATCAAACCGTTCCAATGTCTGACTTTGCGAAACCTGTGGTCTCCCAAGAGAAAACTGTGCAGCAGCCGTCTTTGCAAACCTTGGATCAGAAACTGGCACCATCTGCCCATTTCTAAGAGTCCCATACTGCTTAAACCAGGAAGGTGCCATGTGCAGATTAACTGGGCTATGATTTGAATGATTAAATGGAACATTGCTACTACTAGATTGAGCCTGAGATTCATTATGACCAGGAATGCCCATATCCTGTAAAGGTCTAGCCTGACAAGCAGGTTGCAAAGAAGCTTTTATGCTAGGTAAATCTCTTGCATCTCCCATGAAGCCTAGAATTTTGGAATCAGCACCTTGAAATGAATTAGGCTGTAATCCTGAATTTGGTCCACTATCCATAAGTTGACTGAATCCGGAGCCATTATCATGTAACTGCTGTTCTCCCAAAGCTGTAGCATGGCGAACTTCTGAAACAGCATCAGAGGACTTATTCAAACCATGTAATTGGTGCACAGTGCTAATATTCTTCCGATGACCATGTGAATGGTCGACTTCTCCGAGATTTCTTTCTGAACATGCCGCACCAGCGTTGTTGTCATGCCTTACACCATCAAGGTCCTGCTGCTGATGAGATTCCAATGAGCTAGACACATGGACAGATGCATCTGGAATAGGTTCTTGCCCGTGAGATGTATTTGACGAAGCATTGTTGTGCTGCTGCACCTCACTCCCATGATGCTCTTCTGCATAATCCAATCCTTGCGATTTGGATGATGCACCATATTCTGATGGCTTATACCCAGCTTTGGCGGAATTCTGATTATGCATGCCATGTGGAGTCCATGAAGTATTAATTGTACTGCTATTTGATAAATTCACCGAAGAAGATAAACCAGATGACAATTTTGTAGGCTCTGTACTGAATGGCCGCCTCTGAGTCGGTACACTTCTCCACACATTGTGTGGCTTAGGTGAACCTTCAACCTGTTGTGACACACTTAACACATTAGATGGCTGAGAAACAGCTGAAGCCTCCAAAACTGGAAATTGTTGACTGCCAGAGCTTGCATAAATTTGTTGAAGAGCATCTTGAGATGGGGTTTGGCCAAATGGAGGGTATCTGCTAGTTGAACCAGGTAAGGTAGGCTTCCAAGGTTGAGACACTACAGGTACATTAGACGTGGATGTTTGAAGCTGATTCCTTGAGTATGAAAGATTTGGTGTCAACGATGAAACAGAGTTTAACAAGCCAGCATGTCCAGAATTACCAGATCTGTTATCCCATTGAGCTCTTTGTTCATCTGACGAAGGCATAGATTGGAAAGAAGGCCTCGAATTTTGATTGCTTACTGTTGGCAGACCTTGAGGTGGGAAGAAACTGTTTGAATTAAGCAGCCTTTGAGATGGAGGAGCCAACCTCAAGCCAAAACCCTGGGAAGCAGAAGACTGAGTGTGGAGTTGAACAACAGATGTATCATGAGAATCTACAGCAGTTGCGCTCGGTAATGAACTGTAGTCGGCGGTAGATCCAAGTTGTGCAATACTATTTTCATCCCTTGAATTGTCAACCTTGTGAAGAAGCTCAAGCATATTTTCACTGTCATTTACATCAGTCAACGATGGCATCAGATTCTAAAACAGAAGTAACTATAAATAACCAAAGCAGATGCACAAATTTGTGAACAGAAACTAGCAGAAACATGAAGAAAATACCTTAAATAAAATTGTATGTAACAAATTTGTCAAAACAATCTAGGAAGGAAAGAATAGTAGAAATGAATAAAATGCCGAAAAGAGAACATTCTATTGTTCCAGTTCACATAATTCTGTACAGCCAATTACCTTGCCTGAGTGGTGGCATTTGAACTGTCATGAAACTCCGATCTGTGCAAGGCAGCAGATGTATTTGCACCTTGATCATTCCTGGAAGGTACCTCCTCTGATGCACTTAAATTTCCTTGAAAATTAGATAAGAATGTCTGCAAATAATGCGGATCATATTAGCACCAAATTATTGGAAGGCAAAATAAGAGTGCTAATAATAAATAGAACTTGATTTACCTTATCCACATTTCTAACATTCATGAAAGTATTGCCAAAAATTTTGTTCTGCTCAAATTGCCTGTGATCTTGTCCACTAAATCCTTGAGTGGTAAAACCATCATTAGTATTGTCCCTTTGGTAAAAGTTCTGCTGCTTTTCATAGGTTTGATTCTCTCCCTCACTAGAATTATGTGCAACAAAAAGACCATTATTCATTTGATGATGGCTCTTTCCCATGCTTTCATTGCCCCTGTTTTCCATGGAAACATCATGTGAGGCTACACTATGATCATCTCTTTTCAAATGAACAAACATCTGTCCAGCCCATGAATTATTTGAATGCATTGAATTTTGAACTCTTTGACCTTTCTCAACGGATGGCTTCTGTTGATGCTTGTAATTCCCGGTGGATTCACGAGAGCCATCCTGGCAGCGATCCTCTCTTTGTTCACTAGATAATTTAATTCCTGGCTGCTGAAATCCAGGAAAGCTAGAGCTTATGCCAGTATCAGTAATCATGGGAAAAGATTTGGATGTGAAAGAAGATGCACTCTGGCTCTGCAGGTTGTTATCAACCCAACTTGTCTGACTATTCTCACTTTCCATGAAGTTCAACATCTGATTGTCAGTTGAGTGCTCAGTGTTCTTAAAAGTCAAACCACTCCATTCCTCTTTCATACCAGTATCACTGCTAGACACTTCTGCAACAGCAGACTGCATAAGAGCACTCCAGCTCCCGCTCTGAATAGAAGGAACAGCATTGGATGAATCTGGATGTTCCATCATGTTACCAAAGCCTCCAGCAACCATGTCAGAGCAACCTCCAAAAGCATCCCAGATGTTGTCATCCATGTTGTACAAAATCTTAGCTTCCATAGGGTCCAACGGAACCGGATTCTGAGAATCGAGCTGTTTTGGTGTTTGCTGCATTGGATACCAACCAACCTGGTCTTGCCTATCTTTGAATTCCTTAACGGAAGCATTAGCTCGTGCAGAGCTGCCATCATTGTGATTTCCAGGAAATAATCCAGTATTTAGACCCTGAATTGGAACTTGCCGAATAGTATCCTTTACCTGGAGTTCCGGCTTCAATTCCAAAGACCCTTCAGGAAAACCTACCAGGTCTGAAGGAATATTTCCTAAATAGGGATTTCCAAAACCAGGAGAATGGACCATGGGTTTTTGTGCTTGAGCACTAGCTTTAGCAAACAAATTAACAGACTCATCAGACATTCCTTGAATATTCTGATATTGACTCATATTACCTCTTGCATTAGAAATAGGAGTGCCATATAAAGACACATCATTCTGGTGTGGAGCCAAACCCATAGCACGAAGAGCCTGAGCTTGCTCTTGAGGGAACATAACCTTATTGGACATTCCTTGTGCAGCAGGAGATGCGCCTCGCTGCATCCAGCCCGTGAGGATTTGTGACGCATCATGAACAGGTGTTCCGTTTATCATGTTTGAAAACTGACTTCCAGCTCCCTGTTTAGCAATACTAGAAAGGTGGCTTACGGAATTCTGTTGCCTCGCCTCACCTAACTGCTGAAGTTGCTGCTGTCTCTGAAATTCCTGCAGCTGCTTTAACATCATGTGCTGCTGCAATAAGTGCATATCATTATAACCAGATTGCTGCATTGGATGAAAATTCAGATTACCCAACTGTTGGTCCCGCACCAATTGTTCCTGCCGTCTAAAAAAATTCAAATCTCCAGAAGCTTCAGTTATCTCTGAATGTTCTGAATTTGTTGTCAAGGTGGGACTGTCTGCACATTCATTTTCATGCTGTGATTTAAAGACGGAAATTCCTCTTGAATTCACACTTTGCTGATCATAACAGTTGCTAGCATGAAATGATCCTGAATAACTTTCTTTTGTTTCAAAATGCTGGCATCCAAGCAAAAAATCATTGTTATCCAGAGGATTAAACAAGTCAAGATCTTTTAAATATTCTGGTCCTAGCGCATGGATTTGGCCAAATGGCACACCAACAAATTCACCACAATATCCTTTCACAGAATCTGCGAACGGAGCAAATTTGACATGAGTCATTATAAGCATGAAACAAGCTCTCTAAGCACAAGAGAATTGCAAAACAGATCAATTCCATCTCTCTCACTTCAACATCAAGAAAGGCATTTGTATTAAACTGGACTGCAAAGCAATCTTCATAGCATCCATACAAAGAATCTCGAATGAAACACCGTAATACAAAAATCATTGATACCTAATTGCTGCAAACTGTAGTTCTTCAGGTTGGGGTTCTGCGGTGCTCCAATTTGCGTCAAGTTTAGAGCCCAGGAATTCTGATCAAGCAGTGGCCAATTCCCACCAAAGACTTCAGAAGAATTCTGTTCCTGGAAAGACTTTTCTAGCTGATATAAATTATGGTACCCGTCTTCAACTTCGTTACCAGGCATGTGTCTTAGAAGCTAATGTTTAGTAGAAAAGTTACTTCTACCCATTGATAAAATAAATAAAACTCAAGCAAACACTCTACATGTTGCACTCCTCAAATTGCTATCCTGCAGAATGTGACCTAAAAGAGTCATGCCAATAAAGTAATAATAAGTAATAACACAACTAGCTTCAGAAACATTACATAAAAATAAAAAGTGCACGTAGCCATGAAAAAGAAAAACATAATCAAGACAGAAAATCCAGAAAGGGCGTGCTGGTCACAGAACATAAAACTAAAGCAACAATGCTTAATAACCTCTATATTAAAGCAGACAAAATATTAGTAACCAGATAATAAACACACAAATAGCTTCAAATACTACAAAGGTAAACCTAAAGAAATCAAAACTTTGAAGTTCCAACTGCGATTTCTTAGTAATTCCATAAATTCCCCAATTGGTTTCTAAAGAAAAGTAAGAAGACACATAATTTGCACTTTAAAAAACCCTTCCTTTACACAGCACTTTAATCAGCTACAAAGACTGAATAAAACAAACCACTCCAAAGTTGGCAAGAGAAAACAGATGGGTAGGTAGTGAAAGAAGCAATGACAAGTAAATACACAAAGAGAAGCAAATTCACGGGATGGCCATGAACAACGAACCCCAAAACTAAAAACCCTAAGCAATCAAATGACAAAAGAAGAAAAGCAGAAACACGTTTAATCCTTCAAAGGAAAAACCTCCAAAAATCAAACATTTCCTAGCAGAATTCACAATTAACACTCTGCATCACTCATTTCCACACAGAGAAAGCCAGAAACACAGGAACCAACAAAGCCAAAAAGGCCAAAAAAACAGAGAAATTTACCAAGAAACCATAAGATTCACAAGTTGAAAAAGCACTCCGAGTGTGATCTGAGGTAAGCAAACTCTTTCCCTTTCTCTCTATGGTTGTTTGTTTTGCGCGCACACAAACAAGAAGGAAGTGGACTCCAAAAGCCAAGTCGTTCCCTTTCTCCTCTTAATCAACTAATCAAATTAAATACCAACAAACCCATAAATCTTGTTTCCCCTCTACGCGTTTGCTTCTATTACAGTCCCAACCTTTCTCTCACTAACAAAAAAAAACCTCTCTAACTCAGTGAGTGTCTCTGTGACTCTGTGTAAGTGTTTACTAGAAGAGGAAGAAGTGAAGAAGACGGAGAGAGTTGGAAAATTAGGACCGGAGCGGAGGATAAAGCGATCGGCAGATACACAAAACGGTGTGTTTCCCTTTTTTTTTTGGTGTCCGAAAGATATGAAGTCTCTTTTCTCTCTCGTATTACAATAATGCTCAGGTTTAGGGACTCACTTGTAATTTTTCAAAATTACAGGGACTGGTGCCGTAAATCCACAATAATATGGCAGAGGAGGGTCAGCTAGGATTTTGAAACCCTAGCCGCCGTCGTCGCAGCTTCTCAAATCAGATTAGAAGATCCGGCAGTAGAAGTAGACGAAGGAGAGGGCTTCGGAGGCCATCGCGCGGTCGCTCCCCTCGCCGTTCTTCAGGCAGTTTTCGCGACTCTCTCGGCCTTTTTTGGCGGAAGATTTCGATAGGAGGACAAAAGAACAGGGGAAGGAGGAGAGAGTAAGAGAGGAAAGAGGAAGGAGATCGGAGAAGAAAGGAAGGAGGAGAGGAGAGGGACCCAGAGAGAGAGAGAGTGCAGCAGACCAGTGTTCTGAAACCCGGACCGGCCCTGACGGTCGAACCAGTCACAAAATCGCTCCGGGTTTCGTTTAAATACTGGAAATGCACTGCCCAGAATAGACCCGTCGAACCGGCCAGTCGAACCGGCCACCAGATACTCGGCCGGTTGGATGAAACCCGGTTAGAATTAATTTTAAATTTTTAATTACGAAAAAACCCTAAAAATTATAATCTGTCAAACTCGACGATGCACGAGTTAATTGCAGTTTGGTCACTCTACTTTTGGATTTTTTCCAGCATGGTCACTCAACTTCAATTTTGTACCACAATCGACTCTCTTCTTCACTTCGACTGTCCTCTCTCTCTCTCTCTCTCTTTTCTTTCCCCAACCGGTGACCTCTTCTTCCTTCCCAGCACTGCCGCATGTCGTCCGCCGCCGGTGACACATCTTCTCGTCGGCAACTATCACTGCAGCAATAGTTTGGTTCCTTTTTGTATATAGAAAATGCTTGATTTTGAGGTTCTAGTTGGAGATATATTGTCAGTTGGCTTTATTTTTGGCAAAATCATGACAGAAACACACTGATTTTTTGTACAAAATTTTCATTTTCCTACTGAACGATCGAATCATAAATTAATTGGACACAATTTTTATTGTTTCCAGGCTTTCCACTAAATTGGGTTTTAAAAGCATCAATAAAAGGGTCACTTATTCAGAGAATTAGAAGGTTCTTATTGGTTTTTTGAACAGTTAGAAGGTTTTTCTTGGTGGAATCATCGTTTAGCTAATTCATACTTGGGATTTCCTTTTAGTTGATTATACTATGAATTTGATCCCATTATTATGCTGAGTTGTGATAGTTGTTGCTGTTATTCGAGTCAAATCACAAATGGGTTATTACTCTTTTTTTTTTTCAGATCCAACAACATTTATGTTATTTGTACATGCTTAATTTATCAAATTAAATTAAGTTACTGAACTAGTATGCTAAGTTAAATAAACCCCAAATTTTGGATTTTTTTTCTTACATCGTGAATGGTTGCAGGAGCTCTTACAACCTTCCTTATCAGAGTGCAATATTTTTATTAGTTACTATAATTTTATGATTAATAATTTCTATTTACATATTAAAATTTTTTACTAATTTAACAAAACAAAGTTGCAGATTAATAAAAAAATATTGCATTTTAATAAGAAAATTTACAAAAACTCTTCCAATCATCCGATTATAGGAAAAAATTATGCCTCATTTTGTTATACCAATCTCTACAATTTTGCCTTCTTTTTTCTTTTCAAATTCTTATCTATTTCCTCGATTCAAAAATTACAGTGCGTAATTAAAATTTAATTTTGTAGTTTCATGCTTTCATTTTAGGCTTCTCAAAATGCCATCTTTGGCACCTTCTACGGATTCTACCCAAGCCCAACACCAACGGAGAATTCATCTTCTCTAAAGAAAACTTGTCATAGTGGGAAAAGTGATCCAACACGGGGGAATATGCAAGGAGGTATTGATCCAATTCATCCAAATAAAAACGAATTTGTCGTGTTTGGATTGCAACAAGATTTTCAAAGGATGACACAAATGGATGATTTATTTATTTTTTTTATGGATTAAAATGAACTTTCTTTGATATTAATCAGTTAATCTAAATTACAGACTTTTTTAAATATATTTTTTTCTTTATGTGGTTGAACCAGTGCTCAAGTGACCCAACGCCGTGTTCTGGTAGGTTGTGCACTCACTTCACACGAGGATATAAGGTCATTCAAGTGGTTATTTAGTAATTAGCTAGAAGCAATGAGAAACGTCCATCCTAGTGGCATTCAGTGATCAATGTAAAAGAATAAAGGCTACTCTTG